>JAJPUD010000091.1:171335-219184 GCA_023553655.1 Myrmecobius fasciatus
AAATAAATAAATAAATAAATAAATAAATAAATAAATAAATAAATAAACAAACAAATAAATAAATAAATAAATAAATAAACAAATAAATAAATAAATGAATGAATGAATGAATGAATAAACAAACAAACAAACAAATAAACAAATAAATAAACAAATAAATAAACAAACAAATAAATAAATAAATAAATGAATGAATGAATAAATAAATAAATAAATAAAGCTAATTGCAGCTCTATTGACATTTATGTTCTGACAATCATATATCACTATTACCACACACCCTCTGCCTTCTAAACTGCAGTTCAAGCATGGAATAGTCCTAGCAACAGGGTAAATCCAGGTCTTGTAAAGCAAATGCAATGATATCTGGCTCCCTCCCTGATATGTTTTTTACCCATAAAAAGGGGGAGATGAGAAAGTTTTAAGTAATTAAAACCTATCTACAAATAGTCACTTCTGAACTAACTGAGAAATCAGAAGAATGATGTAAATCACCTAGACTTAAGGAAGTTTTATATGCAAATATGAATAAGAGGGGGAGCTGTACCTTGTTTGTATACCGAAGTATAATATAAAGTATAGTAAATATTATATATATGGTATATAGTATATATGTATATATGCATATATACTATATGTATATAGTATAGTATAATGTATAGTAAAAGGCTGTCAAACAATTAGAGAAGTGTTGTCATGTAAGCAGCACAAAAATAAATCTGAAGAAAATATGTAGACATTTTAATTCAACTGCCTAATATTTTTCTCTCCCCAGAATTTTTTATGACAGCTAGCCCTCATTTCTTTATTCTCAAAATATTATTCCTAGTCATACCTCCTGGAATCCCACTAATTAGTATCTTTTCTTCCTTGCTATGTTTACTTCTCAGAAATTTCTAGGTTTTTTTCCCATATCACTTCATAAAAAGATATATCAAGTCCCCTTCTTCCATAGCTTCAGAGGGAGAAAGATTCTTCCAGAACTTTAGAGTCTAGAAGGAACATATGAATATTCTCATAATTTTTTCTATGGCATCAGTATCTCCCCTCCTTTCTGAGTTCCCAAGCCTTTTGATCCCAAAATTCCCACAATTTTCTATGCTCCTCATCTCTTTACCACCACTACCACCCCAGGAGAGGAAGGCCACAATTTAGAAAGGATGGAGGTTTTTAAGTCATTTATTTGGAACTTAGAAGGCATTTTTCCCTCCTAGAAACAATGCTATACATGGTTATTAGGCCCTGGGCCAGTCCACAAAGTTCTCTTTAATGAGAGGAAGGAGGTTAAGCATGTCCTTGGCCCCAGGTAGGAGAGCTGGTTTCCATTCATCCTGTTCCCAGAAGAGCTAAAGTGCTTATTTTTCTCCTTTCCCCCATATAGGGAAGGCAGAGCCAAGACTAGAAGAGAGCAAAGAAGAACAATTTCAATATTTTATTGAACTAATTTATGTATTTTTAATATCAAAACTGTTCTCCATGGCACATAGGAATGTTTATAGAATCTTAGATTTAGACCTAGAAAGGAGTTTAGAGATTATGTAAATTCTCCTCTTTATATTACAGATTAGGAAATTGAGGCCTAGAGGAATTAAATAATTTGCTGAAAGCTACACAGGTATTAAGGGTAGACCCAGGATTTGAATCTGGGTCCTCTGAGTCCAGATTCATTTTTTCCACTACACCATGCCAAAGTTCATAATTTATATGGAGCCACAAATTTTCTAGCAAATAGGAATATACAGGGCTCAGAGTAAACAAAAGATTTTCCTGGGCTCTGTGGGGAGGGAATAGAAGAAAAAGCCAAGAAGCCAGAAAGAGGGAGACTTTGGTCTAACGACTGACCTCCAGCCAGCCAGTCCTTTACCCTGCTATCCATTATCTGCATTCCAGCTCAGCAGACCAGCCTAATGGAAGGACTCTTGGCTTTCATACCACACCCAATAGAAGGCAGTGCCTTTTGCCCACAGACTTTAATCATTAACCCGCCATATTGTTTCCCACTCCAAGGGAAAAGGGAATGCTGCTGCAGTGGTCATTCGGTATTAAATAAAATCTCCAGGGCCGAATAGCATCGGGTCTCATGAGGAAAGCCACCTCAAATGACCTCGAGCAAACCTCCTCTCAGCCTGTTTCTCAAATAAAGGGGTTAGATCAGCCCATCCCCAAATTTATGATCTTGACACAGGATAGGAGCTTCTGATTTCAGACTCTCAGGTTCCCCCTACAGGTCCTAGATAAATAAAGGAATTAATGATATTTTCTTTCATTGTTTAAAACATGGCTAGGTCGATTTAATTTAAGTATGAATAGGTGCCTAGTTCCTGCTGAAGGCACTGGAGATAACAAAACAAAAATGAAAACAATTTTTGGCCTCAGGGAGCTTAGAGTTCTATGTTAGTATGGGCTTTATGCAAAGAAAATATTTGGGTGAATGTCTCAATGTAGATCTTACTAAAAAAAAAAAAGAATAAAGAAAGAAAGAAACCTGCATGGTCTACTGATAGTAAGTTAGAAGCATCATTTTACATGCTAGTCAGTCACTAAGTATTGTCTAAAATTTTACTATGTGCTCCATACTAAACTAAGTTTGAAGAATATGAAAAAAGGCAAAAGTAATTCCTGCCTTCAAGGAGTTTACCCTTTAATGAGAGAAAGTAGAAAAACAGGTACTAATATCTACATCTATGTGTGTAGATCTATGGAAAGTAACCTTAGAGAGAAAGGTTCTAGTAGCTGGGGGGAGGGGTGTGTGACCAGGAACAGTGTCGACCTGTAGAAGGTGGCTTTTAAGCAGTCGTAAAGGAAGCCAGATATTCTATAATAGCATGGGTCACAGTATCACAAAGGCACAGAGATGGGAAATGGAGTATCTTGTTTAAGAAATAGCCAGTCTAACTGGATTTTAGAGAAGGAGATAGTAAAATGCCAGAAGACTGGGAAGCTAGGAAGAGAGCAGATTGTAAAGAGCTTTAAATGCCAAACAAAAGACTTTATATTTGATCCCAGAAATAATAGGAAGTTCATTGAGTAAGGGATGACAAAAATCATACCAATAACCCCTTAGGAAAATAACTTTGGCAGCTGAATTAAAGATAGATTGAAATGGGGAAAGGCATGGAGGAAAATTAGAATATTTTTGCCATAGTCCAGGAGAGAAATGAGAAGAACTGAATCAGGGTGGTGGTTATGTGAATGGAGAAGAGATGAACACAAAAAGATGTGTCAGGGGTGTGCTGGAGCCAATTCTAATAGGCTGGGAAGAGAAGACTGTTAAATTTGTAGCATGAACATTTACACTTCAGAAATCTACTATAAATCTGGGCTTGATTTATTGTTTTGTTGTTTTTTTTCTGGGTTGAGAAAATGTTAATAACAAAGTATAAACTTAAACATGTGCTTGGATAAGTGTGTGGAAAGAGTTATTAACTTAAAAGTGTGTAGGGAGATTGTTACTAAACATTTAGCAGCAAACATCTAAATGTTATAATGGTATAAAAGACAAGATTGAGGTGAATGAAAGAAAAGGGTTGAAGATGACACTGTGGACAGGAGGAGGTTGGTGGACTTAGAGACAGTCTATGAGCTTGGGAGAATTAAGTGTCAGTATCAGAGAGCAAGGTGGGGGTAGATATGTTGAGTTTGAGATCCAAATTAAAATAACTAAAATTTCTTGTAAATTGTTGTATGATCTTGAGTAGGGCACTCAACCTCTAGTAGAGCCTTATTTTTCTTTTCTGTAAGATGAAGGCATTGGTCCTGGAATCTCTTGATCTTTCACCTTTAAAAAGCTATAAAATTGGATGTTTTGTCTTTTATTAGAGTATATTGATCCCTTGCCAGTAGAGGGCAGTCCAAGGCTAAATGTCACATGCTTGTACCACTGGCCATCAGGAAAGACTTCTGAACTCAGAATCAGAGGACATGGATTCAAATTCAGCTATGTGGCTTACTACCTGTGCATTCTTGGGAAAATCATCCAGCCTCTCTGGGCCTCAGTTTCCTATTTTGATAAAGAGTTGGACTAGAAGCCAAATGCCCCTCTGAGCTATAGATGACCTGTAGATCCTTTTGTATAATTATAAATGTTTGGGGCTTAGCAGGAAATAAAATAGAAGATGGAGCCCATAATAATAGCAAGATTTGGTGGAGTGAGTCATAGGATTTAAAGCTGGAAAGAACTTTCATACATCACCTAGATTATTCTTTTCATTTTTGCAAGTGAGGAAACTAAGATCTACAACAGTTAAATTACTTTCCCAAGACCACTGAGTTTAGCAGAATAGCCAAGAATCAAATATATATCTCCCTTTCAAACCTAGTGCTCTTTCCATTGCAGCTGTCTTTTTCTGTGGTGGCCTCAAGAGGCAAAGGAATTGGCAAGATCTTTGGTGGTGTTTTTATGACTCAAGCATGGGTAAGCTGTGTATTTCACAAGTGTCTTTTATTGTAATATTCTGGCATTAAATTTCATATTCAATTATTTTTTTAAAAGCTTCATGGTATTTCCCTGGAGATTTATCGTTTCTTTCCCTTACTTCATTCTACATTTTTTCCTTCTGCTGTATATCTCAGTGGATCTTTTCCTCTGCCTTTTGCAGATTGTTTTTTCCCCACAAGTCTTAAGTTTTCTACCATATTTTAATACTGACTTCTATTCCCCCCCCATTAGCTCTAATTTCCCTTACCACCTTTTTTAATTTTCCCACTTAATTCCTCTTAGTTTTTTGCTCTTCATCTCAATCAGGTCCCATCAGCTAATGCTCACTTTCCTCTCCTTACCCTTGCTTTGTTGCAGACCCTGGGGTGAGAGAACTCCATCATTTATCGGCTTCAAAGATTGAAAGTAAAACAACATGAGGGCTTCCCAAGATAAAAAGTTAGTATGATCAGCTTCTCCTCAGGGAAAAGCCTATGATCCTTCTGCTCTCCTTCCTTACCCCACCCTAACCCAGGAAAACATGAGTGTATGTGATAAGAAAGGAAAATCAGTCCTTTTTATCAGCAGAAGCTTCTCTCCTGTCAGATTTAGAACTGAAATCTCCCCAGACATCATCTAGGAGCCAGATTCTGGTCCAACTCCCTCATTTGCAATTGAGGAAACCAAAGCTTGCAGAAAGTCCATTTTTGACTAAAGTCATATAGGGAGAAAGAATATTTTGACACTTCAAATCCAGTCCTTGATCTATACTCTCTGGGGAAAAGTCACTCATTGGGAAGAGCTGGGCCACATTTTGAATCTTTACAAACCATCAAGGCTGGCAAAAAGCTTAGAAGCCCCCTAGCCCAGTGCCATTATTCTAAAGATGAGGACACTGAAGCTCACCAGATGAAATGACACTCAAAGTCCCACAGCATCCCCTCCATTCCTCTCAGGCAGAACCGCTCCCATTCTCTTCTAGTTCTGCTCTCACTTCATCTCTGGCCTGGGCTATAGGGCAGAAGTAGTTTCCTTTGCCCCATGGCCTCCTGGACACAGCCTACTGTACAACCTTTCTTTAAATGTCACAGAATCAAAGCTAGAAGGGCTCAGGAAGAGGCTAGAAAATCACCTGGCCCACTTCATCATGTTCTGTGCCTGGAGAGGGCAAACTGAAGTCAGTGATCTACTGGGGACGATTCAGGTCTTCTGACTCCAAGCCCAGGTATTCTTTCCTTTGTGTTTCCTCTTTACTGTTGTTGGGATGGTTTATTTTTTTTAAGGGTTTTACACACTACAGGGACATATTTGAGTGTCACAAAAAGGAAAACTTACAATTCAACAGAGCTCAAATTTTTCATCTTGATGGTAGTACCAGGAGATCTTATTCTTTTCTAGTTGCCCTCTCTTTGACTCAGCCTCTTCTTCCAGGGAGAAACAAGAGGCAGCTCAAATTGCCACTGCTACCACCTCTATTATCACCTCCCCTGTGACCTGAGTGAAGAATAGGAAAAGGCCATCAACCCAAGAACTTTGGGCATATCACTTCCCCCAGATCACTAAACCTACTTCCAGCCCAGTCCCTGAAGCCTTCATTTGGGGAGATAACTTCTGTGGTAAAGGGGTTAGCCATTTCCCACAACCACCACCAACAGGTAGATAAGTCACCCTTACTTGTGTAAGGGGCCTGAGGGGGAAACAGGAGCTTGTTAAATCAGCACACTGCCTTGAACACCACCTTCCTCATAACTTAAAGGAGATAGCCCAGGGAATCCAGAGCCTTGGGAACAATAGAGCTCCCAAAACTACCAGTCCTGCTTTCAGCCAGATCCATGGCCATCACAAAGGGAAGAAATCACCATGAAGAAGAGAGGGCCCCACCATCACCAAGTACTAACTATCAGCAAGATCAAAAACCCTCAGAGTGGCAGCAACCCACCGGACCATAATCTGACTTCTTACTTAGCTCCCACAAGCATTTTCCTAGGAAACAATTCAGTGGAGATGTGACCTGGGATGCTTAAGACCTTGTATGAAGCCTCATGCATATTAAGGCCAGTGAACCCCAAAACTAGGCATTACACACAAACACACAGAGTCTTGCTGGATGGCATTATTTAACTAAGTTCCTTATGTCCCTGTCTCCTTCTTAGGCTACTTAGGAAATACTCTCATTTCACTGGTCCTGTCTTCCCCTCTGCATGCTGGGCAGGATCCTAGTAGGGCCAGCTGGCTCTTTGTCTAAAACTTAAAATACACATCGAGCCTTTGACAGAAGTGCTGAATCAATGGCATGGAACAGAGCTACCCCCACCATGTGCTGCTCTCAAATCAGGGGAAATGGGGCCCTCACGCGGAGTCAGCTCTGTGTGGCCCTGCTGCTCTTCACCCAAACTCTTGTACATTGTAGATTATAGAGAGCTGAATGGAGCCTTTTACAAATGAGGAAACTGAGAAGTTAAGCGACTTGCACAATGAATAACAGGAGGCAAGATTTGAAATTAGGTCTTGCTGACTCCCAAATTGCCACCCAGGAAGAATTGATTTCTACTTCAGAAAAACTTCTAGGATCTAGATTTACAGATTCCTATTATCTCTTCCTCTGCTTCCCTTAGTGAGTTCATCTTAGGTCATGTCTTCAAACATTATCCTAGCTCATTTTAGTGTAACAACACTGCATACAAATACTACAAAGTATTATCACCCCCATTTTGCAGATTACAAAACTGAGACTCAGAGGGCTTGCATGACTACCAAAAATTACACAGAAGAGATAAACTTGAACTCATTATCTCTTGACTTCTGAGTCTATTGTTCATTACAATACACTAAAGTCAGTGAACAAACATTTATTTAAGTGCCTACCATCTGTACTAAAAGGGTTACAAAGGCAAAAAGACAATTCCTGCTTCCAAGGAGTCACAGTCTGTAGTGGTAGATTATATAGACAATATGTACCAGCAATATATACACAGGACAAACTGGAAATAATAGAAAGAAAACCCTAAAATAAGGGAGTTCAAGAAAAACTCCCTATCAAAGATGAATTTTTAGCTCAGACTTGAAGGAAGCCTGGGAAATGAGGAGGCAGAAATGAAGAGGGAGAGAATTCCAGACATGCAAAAAAGCTGCAAAAGTGGGTGGAGTCAGAAGATGGGAATATCATGTGAGAAACAGCAAGGAGGGTAGTGTTTCTGCATTCTAAAATAGCTGGGGAAGCAGAGTACATGGAGATTGGAAATATGGGTATGGACAGGTCATGAAGAATTTTGAACACCAAACAAAGAATTTTATATTTCACATTACAGGTTATATATTATATTATTATATAAGCCACTGGAGTTTTTTGAGTGGATGGAGTGACATGATCAGATATGTATCATGAAACAAAAAATATGAGAGACATAGTTCCTGGGTAATTAATCATTTTATTAATTATGCTACCAGATAATTAATTAAAGGGGTTAGTGACACTCTCAAATGCTGAAGACCCCTCATGGAATCCATTAAATGCTTAAATTTTCTCAGAAGAGTAGGTATTCCTGAGGACAATAATCAACACTGATTGGTTAACGATCAATGAGAAAAATAAATACTAAAATGAAAGGTGGACCCTTAATGAGGGGCAAAGGGACCTTGACTTTGATCACTCTTACTCTCTGGCCATCACCAGCCTTGGCAATTGAAACAAAGGCTCTACACCACTGACCCCCAAGCCTGAGTAGAATACAATGGGCTTCCCCACTTGGGTGGAGTTTGAACAAGACTGGGGAGACAGTTAATCCAATCTTATTATCATCAAGGTTCTTCATATGCTGACTTGACCCAGTAGAGAATAAGGAGATAGGAAGGGGGGAAAGCCAGTATATCCCTAATAATTAAGTATTTAATAATCATTTCTCTCAGGACATTAGGAAGATCAGTCTGATTGGAGGACAGATTGAAGTGAGGAGAGACTTGAGAGAAAGAGAGTAATCAGAATGCCATTTCAATAATCTAAGCATGAGACAAAGGTGCAATTCAAATTTCCAAACAAATTAAATATTAATAGTCACAGAATTTCAGAGCTAGAAGGTATCTCGGTGGTCATCCAATACAGCCATACTCAAAAAAAAGGAATCCTTCTAAAACATATTTAACAAGTGGTCATTCAGTCTTTGCCCAAAGTCCTCCAGTGAGAAGCAACCTCAATGCCCCTAGAGGTAGTGCCTATTCCACTTTTGGATAGATTTAAATATTAGAAAACTTTCCCTTATATCAAACCTAAATTTTTGTTTTTTAATTCTTACTCATTTTTGTTAATTCTAATCTCAAAAGATCTTCTGGGATCAAGTTAGAATAAGTCTAAACCATTCTTCTGCATAATAGGCCTTCAAATACTTTAAACATAGTTATGCTGCTGGTGATTTAACTTGCCTCTTATATGTTTCCTCTTGTCCCTCCTTAGGGGTACCCTGCTACTTCATTTGAGCTAACCTGCCTGCCTTGTGGGTGGCAGTTCATTGGTTGTTGATGGGGATTTCTGGTTCTTTTTTCACAGTCAAGTTCACACACAGGATGTCAATGGCTTTGAGGGCTGGTGGTCTAGAGAGATGTGATGCTGTCTAAGATCTTACATTAGCATTTTTGCTACTATATCACATTGTTGCCTAAAACTAATTTTGTAATTTACTGAAACCTCTAGATCTTTTCTTAGACAAGCCACACAGATGAGCTACAGCTGCCCAATTTTGTTCTTGGGCCTAAAATTTCAATCTCGCAAGTATTATATTTATGAAACTTCATCTTAATAGATTTAGCTCAATGGCCTATGAAGACTTTTTTGGATCTTAACATTATCAACCAGTGTATTGATTATTTCTCCTAGATCTGTTTGATCTGCAAATCTGATAAGCATGACATCCATGCCTTTATCCAAGTCACTGTTAAAACTAATGATAAACAACACAAGAAATTCATTTCCAATCTCTTTAAAAATATATTCCATTTTTTCCAAGGTCAAGCTCACTGGCCTATTATTTGTCGGTTTTATTCACTTTCCTTATTTGAAGATCAGGGCAGCCTTTGCCTAAGTTCTTCATGAGATCAATGGCATGGGCTAAAGAATCACATCTAGAAGTTCTTATGTCCACAAGAATATAAGTTGTCTGAGATTTAAACTCATCAAAGCCAATTAGATGATCTTTTATGATATTTTCACATATCTATATTGTCTCAATTCCCTATTACACAATTTTGCCCTATCTTTTCCAGTCCAAAGAAGAATCTTCTCGATAGAGAAAACACACAAAACAATATTTGACTAGTTCTGCCTTCTCTCAATCATTAGATCCACGCTAAGAAAGGGTTGTACCTCTCCTTTCCCCAGTATACCTTTAAGGAAAAATACCTGTTATCTTTTCTTTTTTAGTCATTTTTTTCAAATAACAAGCATTTACTTTTTATTCTTCTCACCTGCCTCACCTGTTAAAAAAGCAAAAACAAAAACAAAACTTTTAAAACAAATAGGCATAGTCAAGCAATCAAATTCCCATTGTGGCCATGTCCAAAAATGAGTTTCATTTTGCATATTTAGTCAATTACTTCTGTCAGGCAGAGGCAGAATTCATCATTGGTTCTTTGGAATCAGTTGTGTTGATCAGAGTTCTTACGTTTTCTGAAGTTGTCTTCCATTTATCAACTAGAAAATGGCTCTTATTCTTATAAATTTGAATCAGTTTCTTATAAAAGATGTCCCCAAAGTGTAAGTGAATTCTAATGCTTCAATAACTTTGAAAGTATTAATGGTACAAATTTGCTCAAACATTTTTTGAAAGTTTTATTTAAATTTTTAAAATATTGTTTATGTGTTTTGATAAAATTCAATATAATTTCCATCTTGTGAACTTTACAAGAACTTTTATTAATTGTTGCTCATTTACTTGAAGGATTACATTTATGCTTCTATCTTTGAGATTATTTAAAGAACAAAGTTTTGACATAAATATATTACTGTTCCAATATGATTCCACAAAGAAAGAATCTGGTGGAATCATATCAGATAAGAAACTGAGGAAGAGTCATGCAGAAACTCACATACATGCATGATAGGGTACCCCATCTTGTTAAAATTAAAATTTATCCCAAATTCACAAAATTAATGAATATAAAGAAATTTAGATAATCATACTCCTTAAGTTTATTGCATTTATATTCCTGAAAGTATTAAAGCTTAAAACTGTACTAAGACTTTTGGGACACGTGCAAAAATGTTTGTGGCAGCCCTTTTTGTAATGGCAAGAAACTGAAAACTGGAATGGATGCCCATCAATTGGAGAATGGCTGAATAAATTATGGTATATGAATAAAATATGGTATATGAATGTTATAGTATATTATTGTTGTAAAAGAAATGATCAGCATGATGATTTTAAAGAAGTCTGGAGAGACTTACATGAACTGATGCTAAGTGAAATGAACAGAACCAGATCATTATACACAGCAATAAGACTATACTATGATCAATTCTGCTGGAAGTGGCTGCAAAATAACTGTATAGATATGTATATATATATATTGGATTTATCATATATTTTAACATATTTAACATGTATTACACTACCTGCTACCTAGGGGTGGGGGTGGGTGAAGGAGGGAAAAATTTGGAACAGAAAGTTTTGCAAGGGTCAATGTAGAAAAATTACTCATATGTTCTGTAAATAAAAAGCTTTAATAAAAAAAAAATAAGACTTTGGGGACATGCTATAAATGTTAGAGAAATTTGCAGACTCCTCCCTCCCCATCCTCTAATTCCCTTCTAATCTTGGCCACACTGGATTTGTTTGTGGGGGGAAAAGGCACCTTTTTATTTTAGTTCAATGTACTCAAAATTGTCCATTTTATCATTTGTATTATCTCTATGCCTTGTTTGATTATCTTTACCTTTTCTTGTTAATCTTAGCTATCTGAATTTTAGTGCTTCAAGCGCTATTCTCATAAGATTACGAGGACATTATGTTAATCTTAAAGAAAAGTTTTATTTTTGTCTACAGGTCATATTATTGAGAGAGACACTCAGATTATCAGAAGACCAGGTAGAGATTTTTTTTAAGTTTTTCTTTTTTTGTTGTTATTTATTTTTAGTTTTTGTTTTTGCTGAGGCAATTGGGGTTAAGTGACTTGCCCAGGGTCATACAGCTAGAAAGTGTCTGAGATCAAATTTGAACTCAGGTCCTTCTGACTTCAGGGCTGGTGCTCTATCCACTGTGCCACCTAGCTGTCCCCAGGTAGAGATTTTAAATAACCTGATTTCAGAAAAGGAAAATAAATGAATTTGTAAAGGTATTGCCAAAGTTTTAAAAACAAACAAACAAAAACAAACAAAAAAACAAAAACAAAAACCTCCTGGTCCTGATGTATTAATAGAAAAATTCTATCAAACTTTTAAAGAACTCAGTTCCCATACTTCCCAAATTACTCTCAAAAATTGAAAAAGCACTCTTCCAGAATCTTTTTATGAAATAAATATAGTCCTGATCTTTAAATAAAAAAAGGATAAGACACAGAAAGAAAACTACAGACTAATAGCATTAATGAACATTGTCTCAAAATTTGTCAATGAAATGTTGTCATATTTGGAAAGAAAGATGCAGCAGTTGATACAGCAGATAGATGATGGTGTTGTAACTGCACAGTTAGCTTCATCAATTCTTAATTAACCACATCTAACTTTTTTAAGCTGTATTTTTGTTTCTTTTAGGCTTTGTACCTGTTGTTCTTTAATAATTTTCAGTATAGATTTTTTTTTTTAATCAGGCAGAGTTATCACAAAATGTTTCTTAAGCGTAGCACTTGATGACTTCCTGTTTCTTTAGCACCTTTCTGCTTCAGAAGTCTAAATCCAAATTAATGGTTCCCATAATCAGTGTACACATTCGGGGCTTCTAAATTATTGAGTGAGAAAGGCATTTACTCTGAGCCCACTATCTGCCTTGTCTCTGTCTGTCTCTCTGTCCCTCTGTCTCTCTGTCCTATCTCTCTCTCTCTCTCTCTCTCTCTCTCTCTCTCTCTCTCTCTCTCTCTCTCTCTCCTCTCTTTGTTTCTCTCTGTTTCTCTGTCTCTGTCTTCTCTCTCCATCTCTCTGTCTCTGTCTCTTTTCTCTCTGTTTCTGTCTGTCTGTCTGTCTGTCTGTCTGTCTCTCTCTCTCTCACACACACACACACACACACACACACACACACACACAGAGGTTATGGTGGTTTGAATGAACTTGAATAACAAGCCAGAAACCTACTAGTGTCTGTGGCCCCCTTGGATCCCCTAGCAGACAATTACCAAGCTCTCCCATCGGCTCTGTAAGTGGGCATCCTCGTGCACCCATACACACAACATTTCATGTACATACATGCCCAACATCAAGGTAACTTCATTAAATCACCAGCAGGAACAATTTCAGCTAAACTAAAAATGAACCACTTACAACCAAAGGCTGCTTTACTGCGCACTGACATCTCCTTCCCCTCGGAGTTTACAATGGCAAGCTGTCAAGTGAATACCTCATGGACTACTCCCGCTGCTGAGGGCCTTGTACGGCAACTTTACAATGATAAAATAATAGCTGCGCGTCAGTCAGCCCTTCCTCAAGGAGCTCTGTGCAGCGTCTCTCAGGGCTGCCTGACGACAAAGCTCCTCCTAGCCCAATTGCTGCCAGGAAACTGCACTGCCTGAAAATGTTCTTAGGGCCCACGAACGGGCCCGCCCCCAGCTCCCCACCCCCACCGTCACCTCCACAGGGTAGTATTCAAGAATTTTTCACATTTCTATAGCACTTCAAATGTGCTTGTAAAATAGCTGATGGTTATTTAATCCTCCCAATAGGTGAGCCACAAATTAATCTGATTTTTTTTTTACAACTGGGAAAACTGAAGTGAAGATCACAAGGGCTCATTATCTGAACCTAATAATTCAGTCCAAACATACACAAAGTGTGCATACATATGCAAGCACACAGAGTCTCGTGTATGTATTCTTTTCATGTGTGCTAGGCTCATCACCTCCCCCAAAAAACTTAAAGATTCTCAGATTTTCAAGGGCAGGAACTTTAAGAGACTTTACTGGCAGCACCCCCTCCCATACATTTTGCTCTCATGATCTTCAGGTGCCAAGGAAATGAAAATTAGCTCCTTTAAACAAAAAGTCAGGTTGGGAACTTCTAATTTAGTGCATTGGGAGCTGGAAAACTAAGAATCTAAATTACAAGGCCATTATGTGACTTAGAGGGTCACTTAACTGCTGCCTGTCTCAGTTTTCCCATTTGTAAAATGGAGATTACAATGCTTGTATTTCCTAAATCACAGGACTGTTGTACCAGGTAAGTATCTTAAGATGCTGCATAAATATGACATTACCATTACAAAGTGGTTCACAAATGTAAATTATTATTGTCTTCTACAAAACGCATCTCGTTAAAATTATACCCTAGTCATTTATAAGAATTTAGTTAAGGTGAGTGAGATCTACATGTGACTTCGTAATAAGATTCCTGTACACAAGGGTATTCTGGAAGAATAAGAGAAAATCACAAGCTTTGGGTAAACATTTGCCTTACTCGTTCTCCCAGGCTAGAGAGCTCTGGTCACCTTGACAATAATGGAACAAAATTATTGTCCCACCATCCTCATCTTGCAAATTCTCACTAGCTCACTCCACACTGAGGAGACCAACTGCCTAGTGGAATGTCAGGCACAGCAGAATTGGTAAACGGAAGATATAACATTAAGTTTACAAGTTATTTCAGATAACTATCTGCTTTGTTTTTAGTACAATAGGGTTTTTATTTACAAAGAAATAAATTACTAAATTATATAGGGAACTTGAATACTTTCAATCTTTGTGGACAAATCACCTACCTTGATTGCTAATTTTATAGGGATTTACCTTGAGCTCAAAATTTTAGTCTAGGACTGACTTTACAGATATTTTTAGACTTAAATGGGATTTCAGCAGTCATTTGATCCAAATCCTAAAAATACACAAAAAATCCATCCTACAACTCACCTGAGAAGTAGTCATTTAGTCCTTTTTTTTTTTTTTTTTTTTTTGAAGCCCTCCACTGAGGGATATCTACCAGTTTCTGAGGCAGACAATCTGACTTTAATTGCTTGGAAGTTCTCCCTAAATTTGCTTCATTGCTGCTTCTATCTACCGCTTCTAGTTTTGGCTTCTGGAGCCTTCTTCTACAGGCTTCTTCCCCATGAAAATCCTTCAATTATTTGGACACTTATCATGTCTTCCCAGAATCTTCTCTTCTCCAAGCTAACAATCTGTAGTTCCTTCAGTTGATCTTCATGAGACGTGGACAAATGCCACCATCTTTCATTTGTATAGAGGATAAAGAGAAAGACCAAAACTATAGAACTTCAAGTCGGAAGGAAGATCAAGGACATCTGGTCCAACTCATACCTGAATAAAAATCTTCTCCTCCATAACCTTTCTAACAAGGACTCATTCAGACACTTCCAAAAAATCCCAATGAGAAAGAACATGTGACTTTTGAGGTAGCTCATCTCACTTTGGGACAAGGGTGAATTTTTTTAGGGATATTATCCTTAAATCAAGCGGAAATCTATCTCTCTGAAACTTCTACCTAATGTTCTTATTTCTGCCATTGGAGGGAAAACAAAAAAGTGGATCCTTTGTCTGCATGGCAGCCCTTTCAAGACATTCCCAGTTCCTTCAGCTGTTCCTTATAAGGCCCTTTACTACCTTGGTCACCCTCCTTTGTGGCTCATAAGGGTATTAATGTCTTTCCTAAAACAGGGTGCCCAGGACTGGGAGTATTTTCCCATCATTTGGAAATGGGTATCTGACAGATGATCCATTGGTCAGTGAATGCCCCTTAGCACCAGAAGGCCAAAGCCATCATCCACTCTCATTGATCTAGACATTCTCACAGGCACTGGTGGAGAGTTTAGGTCACAGGGAAACTTGCAGCTGACTAAATCCAACATCCTTTTTGTTCAGTTTTAGAACCATTTCTGAAAGACAGCATAATGTTGCAGAGAGAGGAACAGGGCTGGGAGACAGAAAACCTGAGTTTGAATCCAAGATCTGTCATTTACTAGCTATGTGATCTTGGGCAAGTCACTGCTCTGGATACTCAAGGTTCTCATCTGTAAATGGGGATGGTTCTCTTTGTGCTAGTTACCCCACAAAGTCATTGTTACACTACTATTAGGTGATAACATAACCCAACAGACTGCTGGAATAACCTCTTCTTCCTCTGTATACTATGGATGATAATTGTTACCTACAAAGTGGGGACATGCTGAAGCCAGATTGAACTGGCTCTTGAGTATTGATTGTTAAATTTTCAGTGTGAATATTTACACCTCAGAAATCAGCAAAAACAATAAATTAGGGCTTGTTTATTGTTTTGATTGTGTAGATTTAAGAAAGAGGTGGAAAAAATGTTAATACTTTATATTAAACTTAAGAGTATGTTGTGGACACATTTCTCAACCCATAGTCTCACCTTCTACCCAGAAAACTGGTTGTTAAACATTTATCAACTCACCCTGCTCCAAAATGTCTGTAAAGTAATTTTAAATGAAAAAGTCCTTATTAGAAATACTGACATCTAGAATTACTCTCATTAAAGGCACTAATATAAATAAGTATCTTAGTTCCTTTCCTGGGACGAACTTAGAACCAATCCTTTTTAAAATATTCACTGACTTAGACAGATATTTAACCCAGACATGTTGGACAAAGAGTACCTAGAATAACTGAAAAAAAAAATCTTGGCTGACAAAGAATGAGAAGTATAACATGCCTAAGTCTTAAAAACATCTTGTTACTCTTGCAGAGAAAGAGCTGCACAAGGCCTGTAGCCTGAAGGTGCCATCAGCATGATATCATATCTGAAGGAGCAGTCTTACACATGGAACATGTCACACACACCTTCTCTTTTATTTGGCCCTGATGTTTTTCCACTTAGATCATCCAAGAGCTTGGGGGATTGAAACTTGGATACTAGAGATTCTATGGGCTTCTTTGCCGAAAACAGCTGCAGAAATACCAAGACTTGGGGGGAAAGCTGGTCTCCCCATGCTCCCGCCAGACTGCAAGCTAGGAGAAGGGGAAATCTCACAAGCCTGTTTTCCTCAAATCCTCAGCCCTGGCTGAGCTGCTGCCAAGAATTTCTGGGCCTGAGATAAGTCTTCGGAATGGGACTCCCTCCTTGTCCAAATCCCTCTCCTGAGTCTAACTGTAGGTCTGGCCTTGCATGTCACTGTGTCAGCAGCGGTAGTCCCAGCTGTATCCAGGTTTGCAGACATGATTGCCGATCTCTAGTGAACCTGAATTTGAACTCCAACTCCGAAGATTCGCTCCCATGACAGATCGCCAGCTAACAGACCAGAGCACCTTCTCAGATGGCCTAAGAGACCAATCCCTAGGCTACAATCACATCCAGCAAATGTTGTGGGTCAGGCTGGCAAACGTCAAGAACCTTAGTTAATGTTTTCTCAGAGCTTTGTAATTGAAAATCCAGGGGAAAAAAAGCAGAGGGAGTTTGGAAGGAAAAAACTGTCTCATTGTCCTCAGGATGGAGAAGATGGCTTAAGAACTTCAATCTGGTCTCTGCTAAGCTCCAACAGCATCAGACTCCATCCTTACTCTTACAAGGAGTCAGCTCTGCACCCCCTGCCTTGGCATGTGCATCAGTGCCCTCCAGCTGGGAGGATGGCAACCTGCCACACCACATTTTGCCAGGGGCCACTTCATCTAAACACTTGAGCAGCTGCTGTTCTTAGAAACAACAGCTGACCCCTTCTTTCCCAGGGGGAAAAAACCACTCCTATCCTGCTGTCCCTCACAGAAATCCATTTTTTTTCCCTAGGCAAATGACCACGGCCATATATAATCAGATAAGCCAGAAGCAGGAAAGGCTGCCACAGAGTCCTCAACTGAAGGGCAATCCAGAGAGGCAATATCTTTTTCCCAATCCCCCCCCCCAACTACTAGCTAGCCCAACCTGCATTTTCCTAAAGGCAGGTCCAGCTCTGGACAAGGCCCAGAGATGTGTTTGATCCCCAAAGTGGTCTTCTCTAATTCCAACCAACCTTGGGAGGTCCAATTGGAACCTGGATTATACTCAGCTCTAAAGACATCTAAAAGAACAAGGTGGATTTCGGATTTTCTTCCAGGGTGGTTTGGGGAGTGCAGAACTGAATGGGGAACCCAGAGTATGGCCTAAACCCAACCCAAACCTCATAGTCAGAACTCTATCTAATTTCCTCTGGACAATAATTGGCCCATCTGGACTTCACAAGTGTACTCTTACCTGCTGAGATATCTTGGTCTTATTTCCGTCCAGCTGTCCCTCCCCCAACAAAATGGGGCAGAGAGAAATCAGCTTTTTACTTCCCTACTTCAATTTCCTTCCTTTCAACTCAAAGTAGCCCTATTTTGATGACCTAGATTCATACTTGAGAATAATGAATAATGTCGATAGTAATCCTAGAAATATTAAAGGGAAACCTAGTTGACAGTGTCATAAACTATCGACCTTGAAGAAAGGGAATATACCTTCCCTTAATCTCATAACCCTCAGAAACATGCACAGTATTGCCTTCCTTTCAGTGGACCCTAAGCACCGAGGGAGCTGCTTTGTCAGCCCAACATACTCTGCTGTTGTGCTTTATAATACATGTACCTATCTATAATTGTCTCTTTGGAATCCACCCACTCCCATACAAACTAGGAAATACGATTTCGGATCAATTCTTAGCTATTTGCCAATTAACAACGAGTCTCTCTTCCAATAACTACATGATCATTCAGGCCTCGTCAAATGTTACAATTTGTGCCTCTAAAAGATTCCTCACCACCCCCACACCCCTATGCCATTTGGCTTCAGCCCCACTATTCTTCTGAAATGGCTCCTTCCAAGGTCGCCAGTGACTTCCTAATCATCAGAAACAACGTCCTTTTTCCCCTTTCAATTCTCATCCTCCTTGACATTTCTGCAATCATTCTGTTATCAGCTGATACCATGGGTCTCCCCCACTTTCTGAATAGTTCATCCTCCCTTGGCTTCTGTGACACTGTTCACTCCTCATTCTCTATCCACATGTCTGACTCCTGCTTGGTTTCCTTTACTGGAAGTTCAACCCAAGGCCTTCTTCTGTCTCTAACAGACTTAACAAGATCTACTCCTGTGGCTCCAATAATCACATCTGAGTAGATGATTCACAAATCTATATTCTCCCATATTTCTTGACTATCACTGCACTAATCATTGGGCTCATTGAACACCTACCTCTATCTGGATACTCCAGTGGCCCCTCAACTTATCAAATGATCTCCCCAAAACCACCCCTCCTTCCATCTTCTCTATTTCTCTTGATGGCTCCACTAACTTCCAAGTCACTCTTGAGTCTTCTCTCTCCCTCAGATCCCACATCCAATCAGTTGCCAAGTTCCTCTCTTCCAGGCTGATTAATGCATTACTTCCCAGTCAGGCTGGATTCTACATTCACAGTATCACCAGCATTCATCACATCACCAGCATTCATCAGCTTTCCAGACATTTCCTATTACTTTCCTTCATTCACACTATATTTCAGCCAAACTGGTCTGCTAGCTGTTTCATGAACTTGACATTCCAGCTCACATATTGGCCTGGAAGGCACTCCCTCCTTCCTTTCATGTCTTAGATTTCACAATTTCTTTCAAGGTTCATCTTGGATCTTCTACCTCAAAAAAGCCTTTCATTATCCACTCAGTTCAAGTATTCTTTTTCCTCAAACTGCCTTGTATTTAGCTCTATCTGGTATCTTGCACTTAATGAATTCATAAAATTGAATTTAATTGGTAATGCAGGCTCCATAGTGCAAAGACACTCATACCATTCCTTTCACATTTGATAGTTGTAATAATGAGAAAGTTCTTTTTTACATCAAGCCAAAGCTGTCATTTCTGCTCCTTCCATCTCTTACTCCTTTAGGATCAAACAGAAGAAAGCTAATTCTTCATTTACATGATAGTTCATCACTTACTTTAGGATGATAATTATATTGTGCAGTAAGATAACTGTATAGATATGTATACATGTATTTGTCATATAATTTATCCTATTTAGCATGTATTAGATTACCTGTCATCTAGGGGTGGGGGTTGGGGGGAAGGAAGGGAAAAGCTTGGGAAAAAAAAGTTTTTCAAAGGTCAATGTTGAAAAATCACTCATATGTTTTGTAAATAAAAAGCTTTATATATTTAAAAAAAAGGATGATAATTATAGTATCATGAAATCTTCTTTTCTCAAGGTGAAGCATCTCCCAATTTCTTCAACTGCTCCTTGTGTGACATTTTTGCAAGGCTCCTCACCAACCTACTCAGCTTCTCTGGGTGGGCATTTCCTTGTTACTGTCCTTCCTAAAACAGGCTGTTTCAATTGGACATAATACTCCTGGTGGCCAACTGAGGCAGGGAACAGAAGAACTCTCAACTTCCCTTGCTCTGAACACTTCAAAATTTAAGTATGACTGTCTGTGTGTGGGTATTTCCTTCACCAATGCAGACTACAGCCAGTTTAAATTAAATTTTAATTAAATTACTTTAATTAAATTTTAGTAAATGGCAGTCAACCTTGTGATAAGCTTCTAAAATAGCTATGCCAATCCTAGAACAACCTACCTAGTCTATAGTAACAGCCTTTACACTTCGGCAGGACTTTGTAATGCTGATGTTCGACTGGCAAACAAATAAACAAACAAAAAAAACACTTCCAGTACCATGCAAGAATTTGTTGAGTGGCATTATTGGAGCACATTTAGTGCTCTGGACACTAAGCTTCTCACTACAATTTCGTGAGGTTTGAGATGGTCATTTCATTGTAGTCTACTAAAAACCTCAGCTATTTTCACACAAAGCATTGCACACCCATAACTATACTTGTAAAATGATTTTTAGGTACAAGGCTGTGACTTTATATTTGTTTCATAATGTTTAATCTTAATAGATTTGGCCCACAATTCCTGGACTAGGAAGATCTTTTTGGATCCCAATTCTGTCATCTAGTATATAAACTATCCTCCTTTCAGCTTTGTGTCATTTGCAAATTTGATAAGGATATCATTCAAGTCATTCAATAAAAGCATTACTCAGGTGCCCCCACTAGAGAACTCCTCTCAAGTTAACACTGAACCATTGATGATTACACTTCAAGTCTGGAATCAGTTCCAACTAGGCAAAACTTACCTCTCCCTGTTGGGTAGATGTTGTTATTATGAATATTTGAAAAGTAACTTGCAAATTTTAAAGTATTATATATTAGTTATATTACTATAGTGGGGGCTCTATAAAAATTTGGTGAATGCAAGATTGATTAGTACACCTTACTCTGAGTAACTCTTATTTTATCTTACCTCCTTTACACAGAAAAGGAGAGATGAATCTAGGGACAACTTCATAAATAGCTGTGTCCACAACAAATAGGGTTCAATACCCTACTTGTCCTTTTCCCCACTTCTTTACTTTTTATATCCTTAATCCTACACCCCCTTCTTAACAATGGAACACTGGAGGAAATGTCAAGCCACCACTCCAAAATACAACAAAATCCCACACTATCATTTTCATTTGGATTTATCTGAATTGCCCAATAGGAATGATTACAAAAAAATAAACCAAATAATTTACTTAGTTACATGGTCTAACTCTGTGGCAGAGGTGTGTCCTGCACATCTAAGTCAATGAAGCTCATAATCTGGGAGTCAACGCCTTGCTCACCTGTCTTCCATATCCAATCCATTGCCAAGGTATGTCACTTCTGTTTTTGCAATATATCTCCTATCTATCCCGTTCTCTTCTCTGACAGCACCAACCACCCAGATGTGGGCTCCCATTACCTTGTTGTTGTTATGTGATTTCAGCTGAGCCCAGGGAGGTTTTCTTAACAAAGATACTGGAGTGGTTTATCATCTCTTTCTCCAGCTCATTGCACAGGGTTAGGTGACTTGCCTGGGGACATGCAGCTAGTAAGTGTCTGAGGCAGGATGTAAAGTCAGGGCATTCTACCCACTGTGCCGCCCAGCTGCCCCCGCCATTACTTCACACCTGTACTACTGCCATTTGGTTGGGTCTTACTGATGACCTTCTTGTCTCAAGTCTCTGCCTACTTCAATATATCCTCCACTCAGATATCAAAGTGTAAGTAGTATCAAAGCACCCTTCTGACCATGTCACTTCCCTATTCAATAATTCCAGTGGCTCCATCTCACCTCTAAGATCAAATAAATTCTCTATTTAGCTTTTAAAACCCTTCATAACCTGGCATCCAGTTCTCTGACACTTTATTCCCTTCCATATAACACTTGATCTAGTGATACTGGTTTCTTTGCTGTTCTTTGGACAAACATCTCCCATTTTCACTGGCCAACCTTCTCATTTTCCCTTCTCCTTCCCCAGAATTATCTCCCTCTCTTTTTCTGCCTCCTGGCTTCCTTCAAGTTTCAATTAAAATTGAACTTTTTGCAAAAAGCCTTTTTCAGTATCCTTTGATGCTAACACCTTTCCTCCATGATTATTTTAAATTTATCTTGTACATTTCTTGGTTTTACATAATTGCTAGCATGTTGTCCTCTCCCATTAGATTGTGAGCTTCTTGTAGGCAGACTGTCTTTTGCCTTTCTGTGCATTTCCAATGCTTAACGAAGTGCTTGCCACATAGCACATAATAAATGCTCGTTGACTTAAAGTTCAAAAATTAAATTACAGAGATAGAAAACATAAAGTACTATTCTTAAAAAACCGAGTATTCAGAATGAGAAAGGTATAAATACATTATACTCTGCCACAGTTAGGTATCTAGAGTATTTTGTTTTGTTGCAGGTAACATGAGGCAAGACAATGACAAGCTGGAATACAGTTAAAAGTAGCTGACCAATTTTACTTGAAGCCATAATAAAATGAGGATTACTTGAAAGATTATGAATGTTGAACATAAACAAAAGAAAATTTAGGAGGAATTAAGTCACTACAATGGCTATTCAGGAACCATTAAACTTCCTTTGATTAGCCTCAAAGGGCAGAATTGGATCCAAAGGTAGTAAGCTATTCAAAGAACTATATCAGCTCTATAAAGGGAAAACTAAGGAATTACCATGGTGAGGGACTGAATTACCTTGCACTGGAAGGACTTTAAATGAAGGTAGATATTTTTCAGGGATGTTATAGAAAATATTTATGGTTTAAATATTGGTTGGACTGGATAAATTAGACTAAAAAAGATATATATATATATGTCGATTCATAACTATTTTATTAATTTACATTATTTTAAAAGAAATGTTATAGGTTTTAGAATAAAAGGTAATATTTTAATTTAATTGTTTGTCTTCAATTGAAAAAATCAATAAAGAAACAATTACTTCAAAGTTACCTGTTCAGTGTTTTTATTTCCATATAATTATCTTCTTCAAATAAGTTTTCAGTTTCTTCTATAAACCCAATTGCTTTATAAACTCTCTCAGGCCTTAATGATTTTGCAGTTTCTTTTGTTGTTAGTTTTAATATCCTGTTTTAAATTCCAAATATGATTCACAAATTTTATCTTCTATGTTTCTGCAACAAAACAATCTGTTTGAGTTTAAAAAAAAAAACACTTTTTCCTGGAACTTGAAAAAAAATATCTTACATTGTTATGTGGAAATGATATTGTTTTAAAAACAAAAATGCTGCCTTATAATTCAAATTTCTAATCCTTGTTCTTTTAGAAGTAAAAATGCCATCTATTTATTCAAACTTAAACTATTTCAAGTTTTTAAAAATATGCTAATACTAAAATATACATGTTAATCATCTATATTTTATAGACCAGTAAAAGAGTCTAAGGAAGTTCTGTATGTTATGGAATATTATTGTTCTATAAGAAATAATCAGCAGGATGATTTCAGAAAGGCCTGCAGACATTAAATGAACTGATGTTAAATGAAGTGAGTAGAATCAAGAGAACATTGTAATCTACAACAAGAAGAGTATGTAATAATCAATTCTGATAGATGTGGCTTTTTTCAACAATGAGGTGATTCAGACCTATTCCAACAGACTTGTGATGGAGAGAGCCTTCTGCACTCAGAGAGAGGACTGTGGGAACTGAATGTGAATCGTAACTTAGCATTTTCAACTTTTTGTTGTTGTTTGCTTGCTTTTTGTTTTCTTTCTCATTTTTTTTCCTTTTTGATCTGATTTTTCATGTCATCTTGATAATTGTGGAAATATTTACATATTGAATAATATGTATACATAAGAATATATAAAAATTTCACCTCTAACATATATTGGATTACTTGCTGTCTAAGGGAGGGGGTAGGGAAAGGTGAGGGAAAAAATTTGGAACACAAGCTATTGTAAGAGTGAATGCTGAAAATTCTCTCTGCATATATTTTGAAAGCAAAAAGCTACAAAAAAAATAAAAAAATAAAAAGCTCTGTGATTTAGTCATACAGTTAGTAAAATAGTTGTAATGGGATTTGAGCCCAGTTCTTCTGCCTATCAAGTCTAATGCTCCTTGTGAGATACATTATTACTATGAAGTTCAAAATGTATATTTTGTAAGAAAGAAAAATGATTTACTTTTTTAAAATGCCAAACAATTCCTGATAACTATTTTTATTTTTTAAAACCCAAATCTTGTATTAGTTTCTGAAGGTACAAGATCTTTTACTACCTCTACTCTCACAACCACTTTAGCCATGGAAAGTTTTTAAATCTGATGTATCAGAGAATCTCAAATGATTCAAAGAACTAAAAAGCACATCCTTTGTTAATGGTGCCATCCAAGTGTTCATTTTAGTGGGTTTTTTTTGAAAACAATTATTTTTGACAATCTCAGTTTGTTAACAGTCAACTCAATTATCACTGATATAGACAGTTCAAAATACTCAGCAAATCTCTACTATGTACATACATACTGTATCTCCAACAAAATAAAACAAACAAAAAATACTGTAAGATTAAAAAAAAACACTAAAGAACCACTTAGAGTTCTTGATTCATTTGATTCTCTTTATTCATATTCTTTGTAGCCATTCGTTAGAATTATAATTGATAGGCAGGAAAAAAAATGGGCTCAAATCCCATTACCACTACTTTATTAGCTACTTTATACATTTGTAACTGAGTTCCATCCTTATGAGCACATAAAGTACAGAAGAAGGTGGAGAGCCAGTTTTGGAGAATCACTTGTGATGACTATATAATGGAGGTACCTTGAAAAGACATTCTGTAACTGATTCATATAGTGATTATGAGCCTCTTTGATTAGCAATAATTGTATAGTTAGAATTAAAGTTATTTTGAAGGAAATATATCTTTCTGTCTCTTGCTGTATCTTTTGGTTTTATATGGAACATATTCTTTAAATTAACTTTAGATGATTCTCTAAGGTACTTTAGGTACATCTGCAAAAAGTAATTATTCTGTCTCCTCTTTGCCTATGCTAATTCCCTTAAGTTATTTTTCTTAGCTTATTGATACAGTTATTGTTTCTAGCATTATGTTAAGTAGTGATGACAATGGATCTTGTTTAATCTCTGATTTCATTGGAAAGGCTTCTAGTTGACTCCTTGACATACAATGTTTCCTCTTAGATTTAGTAGATAAATATTATTTACTACATTATTTATCAGTGTTTATTATTAGCCCACATGCAAAGGAAAGATTCATTAATTCCTGATTTCTAGCATTTTTCATAGAAATGAGCATTGTATATTGTCAAAAAGCCTTTTCAGCATCTATTGATATAATTATGTGGTTTTTATTATTTATTTACATTATTATCATGGTTTTATTATATTTATGGGGCAGGTAGGTGGTACAGTAGATAGAATGTTGCACCTATAGTCAAGAAGATTAACTTTTCTGATTCAAATCTGGCCTCAGACACTAGCTATGTGACCCTGGGGGAAGTCACTTAACCTTATTTGCCTTAGTTTGCTCATCTATAAAATGAAATGAGAAGAGAATGGCAAACTACTTCAGTATCTTGGCCAAGAAAACTTCAAATGGGGTGACAGATTTTAACACAACTGGAAAATGAATGAACACTTTAATTATATTTATAGTCTTCCTTATGTTGGACTAACTTTATATTCCTGGTATAAACCTGGTCATAACGTATAATCTTTCTAAGAGGTTTTTGCATTCTGCTTGCTAATATTTTATTTAAAATTTTATTACCACTTTCATTAGGAATATTGGTCCAAAATTTTCTTTCTGTGATTTGTGTCTTGCCTGTTTAGATATCAAGATCATAGGATCATAGGAATATTTGGAAAGATGCCTTCTTTTCTTAATATTAAAAACAGTTTATGTAGCATAAGATTTAATTGCTCTTTGAATGTTTCATAGAATTCACCTGAGAATCTATCTGGTCCTCGGAGAGCTTTGGGAGTTAATTTATTGCTTGTTCAATTTTTTTTTATATCTCTTATTTAAATAGTGTATTTTTATTTGGTTAATCTAGTTATTTTAGATTTTTAAAAGTACTTACCTATGGCCTTTAAGGTATCAATTTTGTTAGCTTATAATTGAGCAATTTTTTTTTCTAAAACTTTCGCTTATTTTTCTTTAAATATTGTAAGGTCTCCTTTTTCATTTTTTTATATGAACAATTTACATTTTATCTTTTTTTAAATCAAGTTAACTAACTTTTTAACAATCCTTACTCTCAAGAGGCCTACATTCTAACTTGGAAGACAAGTACATTTAATATATATATGTACATAAATATTACATATATGTATATGGTAATAAACATATAATCTATTTGCTCATATGTATATAGAGATCATATTCTATTTGATCCATTAATCTAGGCTATTAAGATATTAAAAATGTAAAATATATATGAAAAATCAAGGTAATTAAGGAGAGGCACTAGCAGCTGGGAATGATAAGGAAAGACGTATAAAAGATATTTAAGCTTAGTTTTAAAAGAAACTAGGTAGCCTAATATGTCAAAGTAAGTACATTCTAAGATCAGGGGGACAGCCTACATAAAGTCACAGGTCATGCATATTGAAAAATAACAAGATCAATTTGGGTGGATTACAGAGTATATGAAAAGAAGTAATATATAATACCTAATAACATAAATAATAAGCATGAAAAGGTAGAGATAGCATCCTATGTATGAACTAATTATCCCATTTAGATTTTATCTGCAAATGTGATAAACATCATCTATGTTATAATGCAAGTTATTAAAAATGTTGGACAGAAATATGTCAAAGATATTTCTTTGTGGCATCACAATGGAAACTATCCTTCAGAATCCTGAAGGATCAATTAATCCCTACTCTTTGCATTACCAGTTTCAGATCCATCCAACTGTACTGCAATTTAGCTTATAAAACTTCATATTGTTCATAGATGTATAATGAGAAATCTTATCAATCAAATGCCTTATTGAGGTCCTGAGATACTGTCTGCAGCACCGGCCTGATCCATCATAAAATCACAAGTTCAAATTGGAGCTGGAAAGAACCTTGAAGGCCATCTAGCCCAACTATTGTAAGAAAACTGATGCCAAAGAACTTATATGACTTGTCCAAAGTCACTGGTAGTAAGTGATAAAGCTAGAATTTGAACACAAGTCCTCTGATTCCAAAGCCACTATACCACACTGCTTCAATGTAGTAACCCTGTCAAAAATAGGAATATACTTAGTATGGAAAACTTACTTTCTGAAGAACTCATTCCAGCTCTTAGTACTTACTACATTTTCCTTCTAAGTGCTCATAAACAATAACTAACATTTACATAGCACTTTCAGGTTTGCAAAGGACTTTATAAATATTTTTATCCTCACAACAATCCTGAGAGGGAGATATACTAGCAATATCACCATTTTGCAGATGAGAAAACTGAGCCTTCTTTACTTCAGGTCCTTGCTCCCTCTATCTGCCAACTATTATTTAATTACCATGCCAGACTGTCAGACAAGCTCAATCTCCCCTTTTCTAACTTTCTTTTATGTGTTAGCTTCTTCTGTGACAATATAAGTTCTCTAAAGGCAAGGACTATTGTGCTCATTTGAATCTGTATCCCTAGCATTTAGTGTAGTGCCTATAACAGTCAGTGATTAAAAAATACTTTATCTTAATTTATCTATCTGTCCAATATAGTGAGGTTCTATCCTTTCTCTTATCTTCCTCTTACTCCCAATATATTGAGTTTGGAAATTTCTCTTTTTCTTTATCATTCATCCTTAGTCTATGATTCATTATGTGCTTTAGTGTTTTTAAAAACTAGATAAATGTTTTTTTTAAGTATCATGCCATTTTTGTAATCTTTCTTTTTCAGTACAATCTTTTTAAAAATTTGAGTTGGTAAATGAGATTCCTCTGTAGCAAAATTATTTTAAAGGCGATTCCACTTTTCTTCTTCATTTGGAATCCTAAAATCACAGATTTTAATGTGACAGGGACCCTTGAAGATCATCTAGCTCAGTCCCCTAACATTATAGATAAACAAACTTAAGTCCACAAATGTTAAGTGATTTTGCCTAAGTCATACAGGTAATAAGTAGCAGAGCCTATATTGGAACCAAATATTGAAGTACGAATCATGGGAACCTTTAAAGTGAAGTTATCACTCCAGTTTAGAATATTAAGAAACAATGTAAGTGTGTTACTCACCAACATTTTGAGGAATATCATATCAAGTGTTCAGAGAAGGAATAAATAAAATTACAACAGGCCATAATTTTGAAAAGGAAGTCAACCTAAGACAAGGATGAGATGCTTTCATAGGTGAAATTCATTAGATAAAAACTGAAATAATTCCAATGGAATGAAACAGGGGAATGTCTAAGGAAACTAATGTAGAAACACAGAAAATTCATCAACCAACTTAGATTTCTAAAAGCTAAGTGAAAAATGAAGCATGTGAAAATGGTAGGTAAACTAAGATGACCACAAGATTGTGTTATGGTCTTACAAATATAGTATCAAGCTTGCTAAAGCAGAGTGTCTCATGCTTCTTTGGAAATCTCAAACTTTTCCAAAAGTCATTATAATGGAAATTAAGTCAAATAAATAAACATTTATAAAAAAATAAATACAGATTTTAAAAAAAGATGTCAAAGTGCCAGAAATGATACAAACAGAAAGACAGTCATGCCCTTAATTATATTCTAATTGGGTAATACAAAACATAAAAGGAAACTAAAAGGGGGTAGGGTAAGAGAAGGTATTCACATAGGGACAAAAAGTTCAGAAAGTAGAGGCTGGAGTACAGTGAAGACAGAACTAATGCAGGCATTTTCCTGAAAGTAGAGGTTTTCAGATGAACCAACCAATCATTGGAAAGGGTCTCAGAGTGAAATGTACTTTAAATGTACTTTAAATGTAGTAAGTCTAGGGATGAAGTGAAATTCCATAGTGAAAGGCTTCTGTAGGAAAAAGTCCAAAAAGTTAGATGCAAAACCTGGAGAAGAATGAACACCTGGCTAGCCTGGGTATTTTCCTTAAAATGGAGGTTTCATGGAATACGACACTTTCCTCTAAAAACTTTTCGAAGACTAAATGCTATGCAAATGTTCATCTTGTCCCTTGAAACAACATATTGAGTTTTACTTCTGGATTCATGATTTGTGCTTGTTGGGTTTGTATATATTCATATGCATTCCAATTCCTCTCATTGTTGCATGCTTTTTTTAAGAAGCCCATTCTGATCCTGATTAATGTTTTTTGGCAAATGATTACAATCCCCCCTCCTTTTTTTGGAAGCTTGAAACATTTTTTCCCCTACTGTTATGTTACAGTTCAACTACAATGGTATAGTAGTGGTGAATTTTTGCATTCTTCCTTTAGAAGTCCTATGACTTCTATCTATGTATTGTTACTTTTAAAAAAAGTTATCTTTTCTTTTGTTTCACCTTTATTTTCAAATATATTCCTCCTTCTTCCCTCCTTCTTGCCATTCCAGAGAACTATCACTTGTAATAAAGAATAAAAAAGAAAGATGGGGAAAGCATTGCTACTTATTTTTGCCAATTTTG
This sequence comes from Myrmecobius fasciatus, assembly GCA_023553655.1. Taxonomy (NCBI): domain Eukaryota; kingdom Metazoa; phylum Chordata; class Mammalia; order Dasyuromorphia; family Myrmecobiidae; genus Myrmecobius; species Myrmecobius fasciatus. Next base: position 200,801 of record JAJPUD010000091.1, read on the forward strand.
GGAAGCTTTTTTCAGCCATTTCTTGGAATACTATGTTCAGACTCTTTTGGGTCTCTAAATTTAGAGGACATCAGTAATTCTAAAACTTGTCACATGGTCTATTCTCTAGATCTACCATTTGCTTCAGTATGTTTTATAATTCTTTGGATAATTTAGTAATTTACTGAAACCATATTCCTCCAGTTGCTCTCAACTGGTAATATTTCTGTTTTCTTTTATGGTCAGTTATTGGTTATTTCTGTGTATTTTTTAATGATTTGTATTATGTTCTCCATATTGTTCATTTAAAAATTTTTCTGTATTTTTAGCAATTTTAGGAAAGAAAACTATTTACTGATGACAGGAAAACAGGACAAAGAGAACCAGTTTCATCTAGGTTCTTAGGTTTCACTAAGTGAAACTCCTGAAATGATTTCCTTGGACCACAATTGACACAATAATAATCAAAAGCAGTATTTTTACCCTAACTCTAAGAGTAGACTGAACTCTAGACACAAAAACAGACTATGATTTTGGGCTTCTCTGGATCACTGGTTAGGGTTGAAACACAAAGAGCAAATGTAGTTCCAGGAGACTGTCAGCTTAAATATCTGATATAATTCTTCCCTAAAGGCTGAATTTTCCAAACACCTGGACCAACTCCTCTGGCAGAATGTAATACCAGCACCGATTGGAGCAAGAATTAGGGGATAGGAAACAATGGCCAAAATTAATACATATTTCCAAATACAATTTCCACATAAATTCCAACCCCCACCCCCAAAATGGTTAGTTAAAACAAAGCTAAAATGAAAAGTAAAAAAAAAAGACAAAAAATGAATTTCAATTCACAGTGAATACTGAACCATAATTAATATAGTATTGTGACATAATATCCACAAGGGAGGTAAATATTTGAATCGACTTATACTGAATTTTAAAGTGAATGTCATTGTCTTATATAACTGTCTGTTGTTGCAAATTCATGATGCACATCAGTTAGTGTGATCATGTTACTTTTTGTATTTGATAATAAAGAATGCAGAATCTATGTTAAACAATTTTTTTCCATGATATCTTTTCTATTTCTCAATAGCATTCACTTTTTGTCAGAACAATATAATTGGATAGTTTCCAAAAACTTGCAACTTTAAGAATATTTAATGTCATGAGAACAATTATAATTGGTCAAAATTTTCAACAATTAAATTTTTCTTAATATTTTGTTTAATTTTTAAAAGTGATCCAATATTCCTATGTAAGGAATAAGTAAATAACCAGATTGAAAAGAAAATCCACTGGAGCAACTGAACTAATACAAACATAGATAATAAAAATTGCTTAAGCAGTGGAAACATAGAAAAGAAAATAAGAGCCACTATATAACTATTATAAAGAGTCACAAATACTGTGATTGATAGAGGGATAAGTATTTAATCTGAATGAATGCTTTAAGTACAGATAGTGTAAAACTAAATAAATGGAAATATCTTAAAAATTACTATATTTATGTTAGACTGTATTATATCATATTACATTTAATAATATTACATTGAAACACTTCAGCTTTCTTATACCAAAAAACTTCAAAGGAAGTCTGAATTAAAAGAAGGCATTGCCAGTTTTCTTAGTTAACAATAATAATAAAGATTAATAAGATTAATTTAATAATGAAAATTTCCTCTTGAACTTTGTAGATTTGGCAGATTTTTTCAAACTGATTACAATGCTCTGAATCAGTACAGTTTCTCTTTCTGATTCAGAAAGATAAAGTAACATATAAAAGGATAAGAAATACATTTTCCCTGGACAAATACTATGGTTTTAGTCCTATCCCCTCTGAACATTAAGTATTTTAAAAAAAACTTGTTTTGTGATAGTATGTTGAAATAAGCATTTGTACTGGAAAATCTTATTATGTTTTGACTGCAGGGAATAAAAAGGTCTTTGGTTTATCAAAAAAATGCAATACAAATTTTACTACCATTCATAATTTTTTTTTCAGAATGGGGTCAGGACATCATCAAATTGTTCAAATGACATCATTTATATGGACAACATTCAGGTAGTTGCTTCCAGGAAAATCATAAGAACTGGGGCACTTTTGGGCATTCCATTTTTGCCTATCTCGTTGTTGGTATATTGAGCTCTATTGGCTACATAACCAGAACTGTCATTATCTTCAAAATGACCTGAGTCAACACTGGTGGTGGCTTCATCTGAGATGATCTAGGAGCCTCTTGCCCAACAGTGAGTAAAGGAGAGGGTCTAAGGCTTCCTTCTCTCCCTCCCCAAAGGGTATATGGCCCTGAAACATAGGACTGAATCATTGATCTTTCTGTTTTTTTTTTTCTTTTCTGTTATGTGTGCACAAAGTAGATAGGGTGAGGGATTTAAACCACCAGAAGGGAGTCAAGCTGTGCTATTGCAACAAGCCCAGTATTGAAGCCCTAAATAGCAAGAAACCAGGAATCTAGTAAAACAATTTCAGCTTGAAACATAAATTTGGTGGGATCTATGCCCTGAAGGAAATGAGCTAAATTGTGAGCCTAAATACCCCTATAGAATTTAAAGGATAAGGGGGAAATTTGCTCTCAAAATGTTAGGGCAGAACAGGGTTATTTGTACATTTCTTTTTACTATACATTTGCCACAAATCCTCTCTCTAAAGGTAATTGCACTATTAAACAGCTAAATGGAACTGGGATATTGATCACTGGTCCCCTAAAATTGAGGAAATATAACCAATCAGGGTTCAAATCAATGACAGAGAAAAGATTACTCCAAACCCTTCAGGGTACCTGAGAAATCTGAGGCAGGGAAATATGGGCCTCATAGAACAGAACCAGAGTAAATCCATCATATGTAAAAACAATGTTGAAAGGCAATACTGATGTCAATTAAAAGGTAAAAGTAAATAACATGCAGTGATGTTACCAATGACATCATGTTTTATGAAACTTTCCACTAAAAAACAACTCCAACCTTCTCACTGGTATTACTAATAGTATATGAGAGTATTATTTTATATTAGAAATATGAAAATCATAAAGGATTTAACCAATTATATATGCATATTGCATTATTTGTATTCTATTTTTAATTTTGCCTTGTTAAAAATTGTAATGAATTTTAAATTTTATTGGAATAAAATATGAGTTAAGAAAATTGTTTATATAGATCATTTATGAAAAGTAAGAATACATATGGCTATAAAGGAGGCATTTATTGTTCATAAAAATTGTTGAACATTGTTCTAAGAGGCCTTAGAGCAATTACACATTTCAGTGGATAGTCAGCAGGTAATTGCAGTGAGCAGGAGAAGCCTTGCAAAGAACAACCCAGCAGAAATATGAGAAGAAAAGTGCACAATATTGGATTAACAGGTGGAAGCAGATGGTAAAACAGCCTAACAGTGGGCATGGCCAGCTTGACAGCTTTCTCAAACTAGCAGACAACTCCAGCTTTTTTGAGGAAAGCATGAAGTGGCAAAATCAGAAGCCCAGGAGCACTACTTGGGGTGTTGCCTTTGAGTGAAAGTTATTCTGTTTATGGGTATTCATTATGGGTGTACCTCTTTCCAGAATATGTGTGACCAAGTGGGATCCAAGTTGTAGCATTTTATCATTCTAACTTCAGTTCCTCTAGTGGTTATTTACTTTCTACAAGTTTTTCGTTTATTTATTCTTGTAATTTTCATACCATTATTCCTTTTTGCCTCATTTCTTTAAATGCATTTTGGGGGGGTAAGGCAATTAGGGTTAAGTGACTTGCCCAGGGTCATGCAGCCAGGAAGTTTTAATTGTCTGAGACCAGATTTGAATTCTGGTCCTCCTCACTTCAGGGCTGGTGTTCTATCCACCGTGCTACCTAGCTGCCCTTAAATGCATTTATTTTAAAAAAAAATTTCAGGAGGTCTTACATAGTTTCATTTTCTGATATTTTAACTTTTTTAGTTGCTCTGTATAATTTTACAAAATCATACTGACACTTCTTCATTTTGACCATTTTTTATTTTGGTTAATTTTTATTATCTTATGGGTTTTACAATTATTTTGCTCTCTTCTGTGTTTCTATTTGTTTTCTTAAGAAGAGCCTGGTTCCTTCCAAACTTCCTACCCTATCACCTTGACTGGAAATTCATGCCAGGGTTATCTTATTTCCTTTGGGGGGGGATTGGTTGGCAGTAACTAGATTTAGAGACGCCTATAAACATAATGTACCTATTTTTCAGCAAAGTATCTGATAGTCTCTGTTGCTATTCTTGTGTATAAGATAGAGAAATGTTTGAAAGGCTAATAAACCCAAGGAATAGCCACTAATGGGTGAATATCAACTTGGGCAGAATATGCTTTGAGGAGAATACCCTAGAGATCTGTGCTTGACTTGTAAGGTTTAATATTTTAACCAAGGACCTGGACAAAAACATAGATACTATGCTTATAAAATTCAGAGATGACACAAATTTGAAAAAGATAATATAGTAGTAGATTACAAAAGCAGGTTCCAAAAAAAAAAAATGTGATGGCCTAGAAAGAAAGCCTAAATCTAATCAGACTATATTTGTTAAAAATAAACCTACCACATCATTGGTCATTCAACTACTGAGCTATAGACTGAAAAGGAGAGTCAACAAAGATATACATGAGAATACACAAGGTTGATTCAACTGAGCAAAGCTCCTTATTTCTGAATTGCTTATGATGGTGTCCTAACCAGCATCAGAGCACATCTAGATACCTCCTCATATCTATCTTGTATTCAGGCAACTAGGAAATTATGTCAATAGCTCTAGCCTTTAGTTTTCTGAGCCAATCAACTATCAAGAGTAGTTTTGATATCTTTTAAGGAAAAACTAAACTAAATTTCACAAGAGTGAGGGTTTAGGATATCGATCCAACCACACCTGCCCTCAAGAATCTCACAATATTATGAGGAGAGACAACATGACTAAATAAATCAATCATCTCAAGTCAACCAATTTTAAGTAAATTTTAAGATGCTAAGTCCTGATACCTTAACTTTTTTTATTGGAAGCACAGGCTTTTGAAGAAGTGCAAAAAGTATTCAATCACCTGAAGTAACTTTATTTAGAAAGGGTGTTAGGACTGTCTGAGGATAATCCCATACCCCATGGGTGATCTATACAATATCAAATCAGTTTTGGAGCAAAAAACATGATAAGAAAGTGACTGATAGCAAAAGAAAATAAGTTGGTCATCTGGAAGAGAGATGGCAAATGGATTACTCCATTAAAAAATAAAAAGGTTAAGTTTATTTTGATAAAACAGGAAGTAATAAATTTTACTTTTTAAATGTTATGCATTTTTTTTTGCTGAGGCAGTTGGGGTTAAGTGACTTACCAGGGTCACACAGCTAGGAAGGGTTAAGTGTCTGAGGCTAAATTTGAACTCAGGTCCTCCTGACTTCAGAACTGGTACTCTATCCACTGCACCAACTAGCTGCCCCCAAGGTAATGCATTTTAATGTGACAGCCATCCCCCCAAAGCCTTTCCAAAATATAAATGAATAAAAATCAGCAATATGGCTATTATGTCTAAAAATATATGCAATATTCTGAGCCCAAAGTCCCCCATCTTTCTATTAAGTAAAATGTATCCCCTAGGACAAAAACTGGTCACTGCATTTTGTCTGAATTCAGCTGAATTCAGTTTTCATTCCATTATCTTAGTTGTATATGTGAAAAGGGCTCTAGTTTCTTCAATTTTTCACTACACATTCATTCATATATCTCCCTATATTTTCTGAATTCTTGAAATTCATCTTCTTTTATATCCTCACAATATTCTATTACATTCATATAACACTATTTGTTTAGTTATATTCCACTCAATGGACATAGGGTTTATTTCTAATTTCTTGTTATCACAAAAAAAATGCTGCTAAGAATATTTTGGGATATATTTGGGATATTTCTTTCTGTTTTGCCTCCCTTGGGAAATATGCCTAGTTACAGAATTGATATGTCATAGGATAGAGTAATTCATTTTAGAAAGCTTTAATCAACTGTAATATGTTTTTGTTTTTGTTTTTACTGCAGGGGAAAGAAAAGTAAACAAGAAAATCAGGAAATCTGGACTCTGACACAGATCTGGTACAGACTACCTCTATCACCTTGGGCTACTTATTTAACTACAGTAGATCTCCCACTCTATTATCTGTAAAATGAGGGGATAAGCTAGAAGACTGTCTTTCAGATTCCTTCTAGTCACTCAACTATCTAGAACATCCCATTTCTTGACCATTTCTGATAACTGAAATTGACAAAGGTTGTATTGTTTTGTTTTTAGTGATGCTTTGCTTATGAGCAGGCATCAATGGAGTTAGTTTGTTTTTTTACCTCTCTTTCAAAAATTACTTATTACTACAAATTTCTAATGTAAAAAATTCTTTCCTTTCAACACTGTTCTTCCAAGAGAATTCAATATATTCAAAACTCTTAGTAAAAATAAGTATACCTCAAGTTTTTCAGAGGCAAGAAGAAAAAATTGAAGGGTTCCATCCTCAGAATAGAGTCTGAAATTTTATTCTGTTTCTATCTTAACTGAAATGTAAATTGAGTTCCTCCACAATAGAAGATTACTGACTAAAATGCATGAGGGGAAAAAAAGACATTTGCCAAATGTTTCCTGGTCTATAATTAACTTTAGCAATTTCTTTTTAGATCATTTTGGATGATCAGAACACATTAGCTGAAACTAGCTCATAAATGGATGTGTGAACTAGTTATTCACAAGGTTCAGTCAATTTTTTATGAGTCACATACATTACAAGCATTCAAAAGTAGCTATACTTACATATAACCTTCTAGCTCAACTGCTCTTTTCATTAAAAAGAAAAGAAAAAGAGGCAGAATAAAATTAAAACTAGAATTTTGGGGGAAAAAAGAAAGCTAAAGAAACTTAAGCAGGGCTTCTGATCATTAAAAAGTATAACAGGGCACTGACCACCAGGCATTACATTTTGCCAAACCAGTATTTCTCATTTATTATGGACACACAACTAATAGTACCTCTTTGTCAAGTCTGTATATTCCTCAGATATGTCTTTAGCCAACAGCTTATGAAACATATAGAGAGAGCCAGAAGTTGATTGAAAAGAATAGATAGATCAAGTTGTCAAGGGTATTCCCAAAAGAAAGAGACTGAAAAGATCAAATTTGAGACATATAAGAAATAAAGCCTGAAAAAATACTCTGGCTTCAACAAAAACACATTTCCAACCAACTCCCATCTTCCTTAAAGAATTTTACAGTGACAGAGTTGCAGGGAATAGAAAAGTCACAGTGGCTTCTATTTTATAGATAAGAAAATGTTTATAGGAAAAGAAAAAAAATTAAAAGAGCAAACTTTTTATGCAGCTCACTTTCTGGCATCAACAATTTGCCATCAATTAATATTTAACAAATGTTATACAGCAGGAAAAAATAAATGGTCTCTTCCTTTTGAGGGAGTTTATATTTTCAAGGAGATAGAATTCTTTAAAAATGAAAAGTACTGGATCATCTGGAGAGCCTAGAAGTTTGAATTCTGAATTAGACCTATTCCAACATTACTATGAAAGATCCAAAAAATGTGCTCTCAAATATGAAATATCCTAATATGGAAAGAAAAATACAGAAAAGTCTTTTTGACAGAACTAAACTAAAAGAGTGAAGACCTGGACTTGAAAATAAGTAACATAGTAGTGATTAGCTATATCAAGTTTCTCAAAAATTGGTGACTAGCTGCATAATTGAATGCAGGAAAAGAACTTCAAAACACAACCCACTATTTATCTCACTGTGTTACTACCTGGAAAACTTAAAATAATTGGTCTGCCTAAGTGAACATGCTGAGCAGTTTTCTTTCCTTTTTCCCAAAATAGATACCCACCTGTTTCAACATAATTTTTTAAAAAATTTCCTCATGTTATTTTTTCCATCATCTTACTTCTCTTTCTCTCTCTCCAGTCTATCCTTTTCTATATCACCCTCATTGCTCTCTGTATAGGGTTAAATAAGAAGTTATTTGGACCTTCCATGCTATTTGTGTTGATTAAATGAGCATTCTCCCCTCAACTCACAGGGCAGATGTCTTATTGGAATAGATATTTCAGTTCAAGTTACACTGTGAGCCCACATCCCTTAAAAATCATAAAACATGAGCCCCTACCAATGCCTTTAATAGGCAGCCAGAGGACACACTATTTCCTCTTTCAACGGGAGAATACTGAGAATAATATTTAAAAAGGGAAGACCTTGAGCTGAATAATAAAGAAAAGGAAATTGTATGGGTATTTTGGAAATGTTTAGATTATAGAAAAAGCCAAAGACTTAATCTGAACAAGTTAACTTTGAGAGAAAATGGTAAAGTTTTGAAGGAAATAATCTCTAAATCTAGATTATACTTTTAACTTCTGTTACAGAAAACTGAAAAAGAAGGGGCAAGATTATGGAGATTCATGGAGGACCAAAGAGAATCAAGGAGGATTAAGGAGTAAGGATCTGAAGAGGAAGACTCAAAGAGAAAGAGAAAGGAAACAATGAAATAGCTTGAAAGATAAGAAAAGGCAAGTATAAAAAATTAGAAGGTGAAAAAAATTGAGAATGGATTGGTAGGTGAGGCAAGTAGGTGAATCAGACAGGAAGTTAATGGATGGAAATGTAGTAGATAAATAATAGGAGGGGCTGTCAATTTATTGAAAGGTAATAATTAGCTAAACAAATTTCAAAGAAGTGAGAGGAAATACATATAGTTTGAAAAACAATGCTGAGAACTTCTGCCAATATGGAAAAGAAGGAACATTTTGTAGTAACTTAACAATGAGTGTGCAATGCAATGCTTCTATTTTTATTAGTTAATCAACTAAATTAAAAATATAGGCAAATTTTCCTCTTAAAGAGCAAAAGAGACTTGAAGAATGTCTCTCCAAGCTTCATGTTTCAATGAAATCTTCCTAAAGGAAATAAAATCAAAGCTTCAGTTAGGGAGAAGATGAAGGGAAAAGTGATCTGAGGTACAGGGGAAGAAACCTGACCCTTGTGAAGAGGTTAGAGAATATAAGCATACCAAGAAAAATAGAAAGGAAAAGTCTATCTGTACTCATGTGCAAAAACAAATTTGGAGTTTTTCCTAAAGAGGAGCTTTCCAAAGGGTTTTAGTAAGTCTATTTGTTTGTCCTCTAAAGAATGATGCAGGAGAGTCACAGAAGTGATTAGGTGAGGGAATCATTCAGGAAGGATTAGGGGGAAAAGTAGACTGCCGGGATCCAAGTATCATTGAGGGTACCTGCCAATAGGACAAAAAGAAGGAAGTCTGTTGTTTTCCTGGGACACATATTCAAGGCATAAAAGGAAAAGAAAAAAAAAAGAAAAAAACATCCCCCACCAAGACTTACTAAAATGGATGGCTACTACACAAGTCTGGCAACTCTTGTGGGCACAAATGATACTGTCAGAAGGAACTTAAGTGTTACCAAAGATTACAAAGTCTTGTGAAAGAAACCAAAAACTTCAAGGAAATACCTTTTTTTCTCCTCACTTTTGCCCACTAAAGAAAAAGAATACATAAGAGAGGGAAAAATGGGAGGCAGGAGGAAAGGATGAACAACTGGCTAAAAAGACGGTTTCTAAGAATGGGATTTGGACTTCTGTACCATGACTTAAAATATAGGGATGACATAGAGATCAAGTATGCTTAAAAAATGTATTTACAAGCTCTCTTGCAAGTATAATGAAAAAGGTTTTAAACTAAAAAGAACAGGAAGAAGAAAGTAAGTAAATTCTGTAAGTGAGATCTCATGAAGAAAGTTACAACGAAAGAGTAAAAAAAAAGTTAAGATACCCATAAGTTCACAGGAGACAAAATCTAAGGAAGGAACTTCTAATAAAACACTGACCTCAAAGATTTACACAAAAATGCCCAAAGTTTAGGCAACATCACAAGAAGAGGCACACAAGGAGGCAAATTTAACTTCATATGTAGACTCTTGTTGAGACATAATGGGTTTAAATCCATGGCGGGAATATGGTTTGGAAACTGGAAACTGAATGGATGCCCATCAATTGGAGAATGGTTGAATAAATTATGGTATATGAATGTTATCATATTATTGTTCTGCAAGAAATGACCAGCAGGATGATTTCAGAGAGATCTGGAGAGACTTACATAAACTGATGCTGAGTGAAAGGAGCAGAACCAGGAGATCATTATACACGGCAACAACAAGATGATCAATTCTGATGGACGTGGCTCTCCTAAACAATAAGATGACTCAAACCAGTTTCAGTTGTTCAGTGATGAAGAAAGCCATCTACACCCAGAGAAAGGCCTGTGGGGACTGAGTGTGGACCACAATATAACATTTTCACTCTTTCTGTTTTTTGCTTGCATTTTGTTTTCTTTCTCTTGATCTGATTTTTCTTGTGCAGCAAGATAACTATAACTATGTATACATAGATTATATTTAAAATATATTTTAACATATTTAACATGTATTAGACTACCTGCCATATAGGAGAGGAGGTGAGGAGAAGGAGGGGAAATCTTGGAACAGAAGGTTTTGCAAGAGTCAATGTGGAAAAATTATCCATGCATATGTTTTGTAAATAAAAAGCTTTAATTAAAAAAAAGAATATGACTTGGATAGGTATACTTTATTTAAAAGAAGCTATGTAGGAGAAAAAAGGGAGGGGTAGGTATTATATATTAAGAAGGTATATTCAGAAAAGAAAGTCCAGGAAACAGTAGAGAGAAAACAAGTGTTTTTTGTCATCAGAACATTTTGCAGACCACCTGGAGAGAAAAAGGAAATAGAAGAGCTGAGGAAACATTAGGCTACTACAGAGGTATTTTACAGTGGAGTCTCCCATAATGGGGAATTATTTGCTAGATTTGGTCCTCACTAACAAGGTAGAGTTAATAGCGGGGAGTGGAAATTTGGAGAACCATGGGGAGAAATGACCATTCACTCCCAGAGTTTGTGATAGAGAAGGAAAGGAAAACCACACCTAGTCTGACATATAACCAATTCTGGGAATTGTTTCAAAAGGTTCAGTGGGAGAATACGTAGGATCCTACGTATTAAAATTCTACATAGGAAGTCAATCCAAGAGACACGGGAAGCTCCCAAAAATTAAATTCTGAAGACATAATGGGAAACAACTACAGTGAAGAGGAAAACTGAGTTGGCTGAAAAGACTTGAATGTACATACAAAAAAAGAAAGGAAGAGAAGGGGGAAAGGGGAAGAAGGGAGAGAGAGGAGAGAGGAGAGAAGAGGAGAGGATAAAGAAAGGAGGGAAGGAGGGAGGGAGAAAGTAAGGAAGAAATAAAGGAAGGGAGGAAGGAAGGGATGGAGAGAGGGAAGGAAGGAGGAAGGAAGGAAAGAAAGCAGGAAGGAAGGAAGGAAGGAAGATTAAGAAACTGGGTATATAACTTTAAAAAATTAGACAATCAACAAGTTAATACTCCCTAAATAAACAACAAAATAGAAATCCTGAAAATCAAAGGAGACATTAACAAAATTTAAAGTTTAAAAAACCATTGAACTAATAAATAAAACTAGAAGCTGCTTTAAAAAACAATAAAATGTTGGCTAATTAATTTTTCAAAAGATAGAAGAAAACCAAATTACAGCTATCAAAAATGAAGAGTGAAGGGATTCATAATCCCTAAAGATGAAATGAGAACAATTATTATAAACTATTTTGCCTAATTATATATCAGTAAATCTGTCAACCTTAATGAAATGGGTGAATACTTTCAAAAATATCAATTGCCCAGATCAAGAGAACAAGAAATATAATTCTTAAATAATACCACATTAGAAAAAGAAATTGAACAAGCCATAAAGAAATTAAAAAACAAAAACAAACAAACAAACAAACAAACAAAAAAAGGACCAGATGGATGTATAGGCATATTCTGACTGATGTGGATGCATAGTAAATTCAAATCCAACTTAGATTAAAAAATAAAAATAAATAAATAGAAGACAGAAAGAAAAGAAGAAAAGACTATGGAATTATCTTGTAAAAAATAGTGTTGTAATGCTAAAAATCAGGATAAGAGGAGGCTAGCACTGGAGAGTAAATGGATAATAATGTATAGTAAAAAGTTTGGAGTGTTTTTTGTTTTTATTTTTTAGCTATGTCAGAATAAAAAAGGAGACTTGACAAAGGGATAAGATTAATATGTGAGATGGGGAGGGGGGAGGCAGCTAGATGGCACAATGGATAGAGCATAGGTTCTGAAGTCAGGAGGCCTGAATTCAAATCCAGCCTCAGACACTTAACACTTCCTGGCTGTTTGACCCTGGGCAAATCACTTAACCCCAATTGCCTCAGAAATAAATAAATAAATGATATTATTCTATGTTTAAAAAAATATGTGAGATGGAAGGAATTGTGATAACAGACAACATAAGAAGACAAGATCATTTAATTCTTTGCTCTGACCCATGGCTGAGATGAACTACTCCCTCAGGTGCTAAAAGAACTAGCAAATGTGATTATTGCTGAGTCCTTATTAGTGGTCTCTGAAAGATTATACAAAACAGGAAATAGAAGGACAAATATTATTCTGATTTTCAAAGATGAAAAAAGAATAGAGCCAAAAATTATAGGATATAGTATAGGCCAGTATAGTGATTGAATGCAATTCTCAGGAAAATTCTAAAATGGAACGTTTCTAGAAAATATTTAGGGGGAAAAAAAACAATGTCTAAGTGAATCACTTTCAGTCCAGGAAAGCATAGGAAGATAGAGAGATCCATGATCATTGGGAATGAGTAATCTGGCCAGGAAGAGCAGCACTAAGCTTTGCAGTACAGGGAGAGACCGTGTACCAAAGCAAGAAGAAGTCTCAGATCTATACTAGGGCACCTAATACAAGGGTGCCATCTGCCAGCTGGTAGCTTTATCACCTACCGACTAAGGAAAGAACCTGTGCCCAAGAGTGGCAGACAGAGGTGAAAGGCAATCAGTCATAGGCCCTAGCCTGTGTACACAATAAGGAGGCAGCTCAGAAGCAAGAAACAGTGACATGACTTGGACTCTAGAAGCAAAGCAGGGTCTCACTTCCAACTTCTAGACCCGCCTAAAGCCTATCAAAGAATAATTTGGGCAGGAATGCCAGAACAAAAGAAAGCTTACAGTTCCATCAATCTGAACCACAGAGCTTTAGAGTTGACTGATACTGGTTGAATCCAGTGGCAATCTATGGTTTGCTATGATACAAACCCAGGTCAGAAATTTGCAAAACTCACATCAGAGGGCAGTAATCAGACTTTGCCATGGATCAGACCACTTCAGAAGGAAATAGAAAGAACTCACTGGTCACCTTCTAAAAGAAATCCTCAAATGAAAACTCTCAGGCATTTTATAACCCAAATACAGAGTTCCAGTTCAAAAAAAGTTTAACAAGCAGCCAGAAAGAAAGAATTCAAGTATTAAGGAGCCACAGTTAGGATCACATAATTTAGCAGTTATCACTGTTAAGGAGTACAGAGGTTAGAATATAATATTTCCAGAAGGCAAAGGATGTAACTTATTGCCATGAATAATTTACCCAGAAAAAAATGAGTATAATCCTACAGTAGAAAAAAATAGACCCTAAGTAGAATTAATTTAATGAATAATGAAATACAGGACTTCCAAATATTCCTCATGAAAAAAACAGCTGCTTAGAAACTCTGAAGTTCAAACACAGGAGTTAAGAGAAACATCAAAAGGTAAACACAAATAAACAATGATAAAAGATTAAACCAGGTTAAATCACTAGCATTATAATATGGGGAAATGATATATGTGTCCTTTCTGAATGTTATAATTATTAGGGATGAGAGGAGGAGTCTAACTGGGCAGTGAGAGAGTATCCTGGATAGAGTACCAAGTCTGAAATCAGGAAGATTCGTCTTCCTGCATTTCAAACTGGCCTCAGATACTTACCAGCTATGTGACCCTGGGAAAGTCACTTAATTCTGATTGCCTCAATTCCTCATCTACAAATGAGGTGGAGAAGGAAATGACAAATGACTAGTATCTTTTCGGAGAAAACCCCACATGGAATCTTGAAGCAAATGAACAACAAAAACAACAATTAGAAGATCTGGCAATGGCTATGTGAACCTGAGCAAGTCACTCACTGTTGTTGCCTCAGTTTCCTCATCTATAAAGTGAGCTACAGAAGGAAATGGCAAAGCACTCTATTATCTTTACAAGAAAATCCCAAATGGTTTCATAAAGGGTCAGACATAACTGAACAACAACAATTTAGGAATTGATTTTGACTATATTATCTGACTATACATATTTGTAACAAGTGTTTTTTCTTTCATTCTCAATTGTGAAAGGGTCACAGAATGAGATAATAAGGGAGAAAGTAGATTTAAGCGGATTAAATATATATATAATTTAATTTTAAAAATAAATAAAAATTTAAATTTAAAAAAAGCAGCAATTGAAAAGAGCAAGGAGACAGAAAGACAAACAAATTGAGCTTTTAAGTGCTTATTTATATGTCAGGCTTTATACAAAGCTCTAAAAATACAAATGCAAGCTATCAGATAGTCCCCACCCTCAAGTTTACATTTTAATGAGAAGAAAACACATTAAAGAGAGCTGAAAACTGTAAGAAGAAGGGGAAGGTAGAAAAGTCTAGAGAGGAGTGGAATCAGGAGAGAAGCAAGCATGACCTTGGTACTTCCTTAAATAGCAGATGTGAGAAGGAATTCACCAACAGGAAGAGATAACCAGTAAAATAGCTGAAAAGAAGGTGAAAAAGTCTGAAGATTCAACAATAGAGCCAGGAAGAAAATGTTATGGGAAAGTAACCTAATTTTGTTTTTTGATAGACTTACTAAAATGTTAGAATAAGAAAATATTATAGACATTGTTTATATTGATTCTAGCAAAGCAATAAATAGTAAAGTATTTTATTCTATTGGTGTGAAAAAGACAAAAATATAAACAAGATAATGCAATTAAATTTATTTGGCACTATGTGCCAACTCAAAGGATAATTGTTTTTGTTGTTGTTGTTGTTGTTGTTTATTTATTTTTTAATTAAAGCTTTTTATTTGCAAAACATATGTATGGGTAATTCTTCAACATTGACCCTTACAAAGCTTTCTGTTACCAATTTTCCCCCCTAGTCCCCACCCCTCTCCTAGATGGCAGGAAGTCCACTACATGTTAATTATATTAAAATACTTGACAAATAGAATATATGTATACATATTTCCACACTTATCTTGCTGTGTAAGAAAAATCATATCTATAAGAAAAAAAAATCTGAGAAAAGAAACACAATGCAAGCAAACATCGATAGAGAGCATGAAAATGTTATGTTGTGGTCCACATTTCATATCCCTCTCTCTGGGTGTATATGGCTTTCTTCACTGAACAATTGGAACTGTTTTGAAACATTTCATTGTTGAAGGGAGCCATGTCCATCAGAATTGATCATCATATAGTCTTGTTGTTGCCGTGTATAATGATCTCCTGGTTCTGCTCATTTCGCTCAGCATCAGTTCATGCAAGTCTCTTCAGGTCTCTCTAAAATCATCCTGCTGATCGCTTCTTATAGAACAATAATATTCCATAACATTCATATACCATAATTTGTTCAGCCATTCCCCAATTGAAGGGCATCCTTTCAGTTTCCAGTTTCTAGCCACTACAAAAAGTGATGCCACAAACATTCTTGCACATGTGGGTCCCTTTCCTTCCTTTAAGATTTTTTTGGGATATAAGCCCAATAGAAACACTGCTGGGTCAAAGGGTATGCACAGTTTGATAACTTTTTGAGCATAGCTCCAAATTGCTCTCCAGAATGGCTGGATCCATTCACAGTTCCACCAAGAATGTATTAGTGTCCCAGCTTTCCCACATCCCCTCCAATATTCATCATTATCTTTTCCTGTCATTTTAGCCAATCTGACAGGTGTATAGTGGTATCTCAGAGTTGTCTTAATTTGCATTTCTCTGATCAACAGTGATTTGGAGCACCTTTTCATATGACTAGAAATGGTTTTAATTTCATCATCTGAAAATTGTCTGTTCATATCCTTTGACCATTTATTGATTGGAGAGTGGCTTGAATTCTTATAAATATGAGATAATTCTCTATTTTAGAAATGAGGTCAAAGGATAATTGTTAATGTTTCAATGTCAATCTGGCAAAGGACCTCAGATGGAGTGCCCAAGAGATTTGTACTTGGCTTTGTGCTGTTGAACATTTTTATTAACACCTACTTGGATAAAAACAAAAATGACATTCAGATGACATGAAACCAAGAGGAATAATTAATCCATGAAATTAGAGTTAGGATCCGAAAGATCTTACCAATCTAGAGCATTGGGTTAAATTTAATAAGATGAATAGGGACAAATGTAAAATCTTAATCTTGGTTCCAAAAAATCAACTTTATAAGTATAGAATAAGGAAGGCACAATTTACAGCACAGCAGTTTGTCTGAAAAATATCTGGGATTTTTGTAGACTGTAAATTCAATATGAATTAGCAATGTGATCTAGCAATCCAAAAAACTAATATAATCCTGGGCTGTATCAAAAGAAGCTTCTAGGAATAAGGAAGTGATTGATCCCATTCTATTCTGTCCTAATCAAAATCTCATGTAAAGTACTATGTTCAGTTCTGATTATAACATTCTGTGAAAAATGAGAACCTAGAAAATATCCAGGGGAGGGGAATAGTGATAACCAAGGACCTTGAATCCATGTCCATGAGAATGAGTTGAAGGAACTGAGCAATAGAAGAAGGATAATTCAGAGTTCTTTGAGAATGTGAAAGGATCTTGTGTCCTAAGAAATAGAGCTATCCCAAATCAGAATGGGCTTCCTTGAGCCTGAAGGGTTTCCCCTCTTTGGAAGCCAAGTGAATAACTCTCAAGTATGTCATCACAGGAGAGATTTTCTTTCATATACAGAGATAATTTCTAATTTTAAATCTCATTATAATTAGTTTGAAGCAAAGCTATTTAATGAAGTGGCTTATTAAGAAAAACAACAAAGGACTTTCCCTATAATGCACTCTCCTACACCCCTCCTTTGCATGCACATGCATGCATGAGCACATACATACACACACACACACACACCCTAATGGGAAAGAATAGGCACACGTAGGACATGCATGTGAAAGGATACATACACAAGAATCACATATATCCAGGGCACATATGAGAAAGAACATGGCCTGAGTACACATGTGGAAGAGCGTAAATAAGGATCATATGTGGCTAGGGCATATCCAAAGTGAGTGGAGTCAGGAGGACCTGAGTTCAAATCCTGCTCCAGATACTCACTATGTGACCATGAGCAAGTCAGTTAACCTCTTTGTGCCTCAGTTTCCTTATCTGTAAAAATAGGGATAATAAGAACATCTCTCTCACAGAATGATTTTGAATGTCAAATGATTTAAATTACATACCATACTTGGCAAACCGAGAAGAGCTACATAAGTGCTATTGTCCCAGTGGAGTCACTATGGTTCTCCCTACTGGTTTTGCCTTTACTGGGCTAGATACTCTGCTGACAACAGTTTGTGACACAGCTGAAATCCCTAGCTAAAGGAACTTTTTTTCCCCTACCTTAAAGAGATATCCACGCTGTCTAAAAAAAAAAAATGATGAAGAAGCAAAAGAGAGCTCTCACCATAGACAGCTTTTATCAAGGCAAAGAAACGACCTCAGATACAGAGGTTTCTTTAGACAAAAATCCAGAGAACATCAGCCAGGACCATCACTGGTCCCCTTTTCAAAAGGCCTTTCTGGAAGACTGCATAAAGAACCTCAAAAGAGAGCTGGAGGATAAATGGGAAAATAAACTGAAATCAGTGCAAGAAGGATACAGTATCTTGCAAGAAGGATATGATGCCCTGCAAAAGAGATATGAAAAAGACACCAATTTATTAAAAAATAAAATTAGTGAAGTGGAAAAAGAGTGCAATGAACAAATTGGCCAGTTACAAAAGGAGCTTAAAAAGGTAACTGAAGAAAACAACACTTTAAAAATAAGAATTGAACAAATGCAAGTGAATGACTCACTAAGACTTGAAGAATCAGTCAAACAAAAACAAAAAAATGAAAAATTAGAAGAAAATATGAAATATCTCCTAGGAAAAACAACTGACTTGGAAAATAGATCTAGGAGAGACAATCTAAGGATTATTGGATTTCCTGAAAGCCATGATGAAAAAAGAATCTAAACACTATCTTCCAGGAAATCCTGAAAGAAAACTGCCCTGAGATTGTAGAATCAAAGGGTAAAATCACCATTGAAAGAATTCACCGATCACCTCCTGAAAGAGACCCCAAAATTAAGACCCCAAGGAATATCGTGGCTAAATTTCAGGATTATAGCACCAAGGAACATATTCTG
>JAJPUD010000091.1:224184-310970 GCA_023553655.1 Myrmecobius fasciatus
GGACGATTTCAGAGAGGCCTGGAGAGACTTGCATGAACTGATGCTGAGTGAAACGAGCAGAACCAGGAGATCATCATACACAGCAACAACAATATTACATGATGATCAATTCTGATGGACATGGCTCTCTGCAACAAAGAATTGTCTCAAACCAGTTCCAATTGTTCACTGAAGAAAACCATATACACCCAGAGAGAGGGAAATGAAATATGTACCACAACGTAACATTTTCATGATCTCTATTGACATTTGTTTGCATTGTGTTGCCTTTCTAGGATTCTTTTTTTTTTCTTGTAGATAGGATTTTTCTTGCATAACTTCTCAAGCATTTCAACATTATTAGCATTTAGTGGACTTCCTGCCATCTAGGGGAGGGGAGGGGACTGGGGGTAAAATTTGTAATGAAAGCTTTATAAAGATCAATGTTGGGGAACTACCCATATATATGTTATACAAATAAAAAGCTTTAATAAAAAAAAATAAAAAAAAAAATAAAGGAACTGCCTGAATTCCCAGCTCCTTTAGAAAAGGCAGGAGGAATCTTTGCCTAGTGCCAACAACCAAACTCTTCTTTGATTTGTCCTATCTTATTCACTCAAAATTTTTGTTTGGAAATCTCTCTTCTCCCCAGGAAAGTCTCAGATCCAAACTCCAAGGTCTCAGAAAATGAACAATTGAATACTTCCAGCTAACTGGTCTCCACAGTAATACTTCATGGCAATTCATGGTAAGAATTCCACATACCTCACAATTTTAATCTCTAAAGGCTAAACAAATTATTTATTTATTTGTTTATTTATTTTTTGCTGAGGCAATTGGGGTTAAGTGACTTGCCCAAGGCCACAGAGCCAGGACAGATTAAGTGTCTGAGATCAAATTTGAACTCAGATCCTCCTGATTTCAGGGCTAGTGCTCTATCCACTGCACCACCTAGCTGCCCCAAGGCTAAACAATTAATCAGGAAATGCTTGTTTGTCTAATAACCTCCAAATTGCTCTGAGATTCAAGGTACCTCAGTTGAATCCTGTCTGTCCATTCTTCCATGTAGATAAATGAGTGGGAAAAGAGAACAGACAATACCAAACCAGGGGACAAGATCATCACTTCCTTCACTGACTAGCTGAATTCCTGCCTCTTTCATATTTGATAAACTTCAGTAGTTCCATATTACCTTCAGGATCAAATATAAAATCTTGTTTAGATTTTAAAGTCCTTCACAATCTGTTCTTTCTTACATTTTCAGTCTTCTCACACTCTCCTTCCTTCCATATATTCCAAGATCTAGTGACAGTGATCTCTTCCCAGAGATTCCTCAAACAAGACACTTCCTGTCCCTACTTCAGACATTTTACCAACTTTCCCCCATGGCTGCAATTCTCTCTTTTCTGGTCTCTGTCTCTTGGCTTTCTTGGTCTCTTCAAGGCTCAAATGAAGTTTTATCTTCTGCAAGACGCATTTCCTTGTCCTCTTAATCTTCATGCCTTCCCTCTGAGATTGTTTCCAATCTATCCAGTATATATCATGTCTGTAAAAACTGTTTATATATTGTCATCTCTTCTCTCCTCATTAGACCATGAGCTCCTTCAGAGCAGGAACTCTTTTGGGGGGCGAGGGGTGGTTCTTTGGTTCCCCTGTACTTAGCACAGTGCCTGACACATAGATGCTTATGCTTGTTGATTTCAGTTAACTTCATATGCACATGTAATTAGCAAAGGCCTAAAAGGGGTTTTGGGGTATACCCTTGAATAAATTATTTATCTGCTTTCTCAACACTTTCATTATACTAAACTGAGGAGTTGTAGAAATTAACTAGAAGTCAGCAAACATGAGTTGAAATTTTATCAAAGTCACTATGAGTCTATAAAAAGATTCTTGTCAGTGCCAGTCTCTCACTTAGCCAATGATACAGGAATGACTTCATGACATCTATTCCTATGCTCATCTGAGTTCACATAAAATCATAGTATTTTGGCTCCTATCTTCTTTAGCTGGAATTTAAAATTCACTCTGATGACTTAAAGTTTATTGTTTATGACCTGGTATGACTGCAAAAAAAAAAAAATAAACATGTAAAAATTCAAAGAGCCAGACAAGTGAGAAGTTTGTGGTGTTATTTAAATGATTAGAACAAGACCTTTCCAAGGATGATGTTGATCACTTGGGATGCAAGCATTTTGGTGTTCTGCTGCCACCCTGTGGTCATGCTATTCATAGAATGAATAGCGGTAAAATTTGAAAGATTCTTCTGTTTTTGCCTTTTCTTGATCTATGATCAGGTTCTATTATCTTTCTAGATATCCTATTTGTTTGTTCTTCTACTTCCTTTTAATCCTTCCTCAGGTTCTAAGAATGCCAAGCCTCAATCTTTGTCCCAGAGCCTTCTCTAATGATCTATACTAGCCCTTGATCCAGCCACATTCATTACAACAGTATTTGTCCCAGGATGTACCCATCTTTAGGTCATCATCTTCCAGTCTTCTTTACCTGAGGAATTTCCCCAGTGCCCTGCATGAGCCCCAATTCTTTGTCCTAGTGCCAGTGCCTTTTCCAGCACTCCAGATATCTCTCTGACCAGATACCTCTCAACTTCTTCAGTCTGGCCATATAACTTCACTATGCTCCACACTTCCACATCTCTGCCTGCTCTTGCCTACTGTGAGATAGATTTTATTAGATCTTGAAAGACTAAGTACTATCTCCATCGATATACTTCTTTCCAACCACTAATATTAGACCTGGACTTCTTTTGCAATGGTTAGCATACTCCCACTCCCTCATATTCTCTCCATTCCAGTGATCTTGAACTGCCATCCCCATGCCCTAATAGATAAATCCTGTTCCTTATCTTTAACTGCCTTACTCCTTCATTCCCATTCCCCTTAACCCTCTTAACACTTATTCTGTTTCCTATGAGCTTGACCCTGTGCCTGCTCCCTAATTAACACATTTACTTTCACCTTAGAACTTTTCCTTTCATACTGCTCATAACTTCTGGTATTCCTCCCAATGATACTGGCTCCCTCCCAGTACTATCCTTTCCACTGCTGTGATGGCACTTTTACCACTGATCATGGAGGTCCATTGCCACTTCCTGATTCTCCCTCTACCACTACTTTTTGTCAATCTTACCTTCTTTAAGGTTCATACCACCCAAATCTATCACCCAATTTAGATCCTATTTGGATCAGATCCTGGGAAACATACCATACTCCATTCCTGCTCAAGACATTCTCCTGCCTACTTCAATGCTTCGCTTAAAATTTTACTCTCTACCATATTTCCTGATCTCTCAACTACCCAATTCTTCAATTCCTCAGTTCCTCAATTCCCCAAATTTACTACTATACAAGTTAAACCTTTTCCATTTCCCTAATCAATTATCTATCCCAATCCTCATATCACCTATTCCAAACTTTTCATCCTGACTCAAACCTCCTTTTGCACTTTTCCTCCCATTTTCTCAGCTAAGATCTTGCTTCACACTTCGCTAGAAAAAAATGGAAGCCATTTGTCAAGATCTACATCTTCTTCCCCTTTCTTTTTCTCAAGTTACTTAGAGGCTTTCCTCCACTATCTTCTCTTTTACTCCTATTTCAAATGAAAAGGTACTTACCAAGGCAAACTCTTTTTTTACATGCACCCTTAATCCCATCTTCTCCTATTTTCTCCATCAGACTAAGTCCACTATTATTTCCCCCCCCCCCAATACTTTCTCTCTCCAATCTTCAATATCTCTTTATCCACTTACTAGCTTTTTCCCTATTGCGTAGAAGAAAACTGTCTCCCTCACCCAAAAACAAAACAAAACAAAACAAATCCTCACTTGATCCTGCCATTCTCACTAGTTATTGTAATTTCTTCTCCCCAACTAACCTCTTTGAAAAAAATTAGATGCCTCCACTTCTTTTCCCTTTACTGAATTCTGATTCTATGCATCCTGGCTTCCAACCTCTTCATTAAACTGAAGGACCCTTCTCCTAAGTCACCAGTCATTAATTGATAAATCTAATGGCCTTTTGTCAGTCTTCCTTCTTTTTTGACTTCTCTGAAAACTGACAAAATTGACTACGTTTTTTTCCTGGATTCTCTTTTCACTCTTAGTTTTCTTGACATTGCTCCCTCCTGGTCTCCTCCAATCTGTGTGACTACTTTTCAGTCCACTTGGCTGATTTTTCATCCATATTCATGCCCACCAACTGTGTCTATTCCCCTAAAGGACTGTCTTGACTGCTCTTCTCTTTTCTTTCTGTTGTGTCTTGATTGGTGATCTCCCCATTTATCATGTTTTCAACTATTATATCCCTACAGATGATTCTCAAATCCATATATCCAACCCTAAACAGCTATTGAATTCTAGCCTTGAATCACAAACCTATTTCTTGGACAAATCAAATTGGACATAGAGGCAACTCAAACTCAATATGTTCAAAATATCATTACCTTTGTCCCAAAACTCTTCCTAAAGTTCCTGTTTCTGTCAAGGGTACCAATATATTTCTAGTCACCCCAGCTCACAACCTAGCTGCCATCCTCCAATTCTCACTCACATTCACTCCAATATTTTATCAAATCTTGTATTTCTATCTTCACAATATCTTCATTTAAGTTCCAGTTCTCCTCTGACACTGCTACCACTCTGATATAGGTCTTCATCAATTTTCATGTGGACAATTATAATCATCTCCTAATTGGTCTCCCTGCTTTATGTTTCTCCCCACTCCAATCCATTCTCCACTCTGCAAAATGATTTTTTTCTGAACATTAAGTCTGACCACATTATTCCCCTACTCAGTAAACTTCATAGATTCCCAATACTCCAAAATTAAATGCAAAATTCTATGCAGTTTTTAAAGGCACTCACAATTTGGTCATTTCCACCATTCTTCTACTTTTACTTCCCTCCATATACTTGCTAGTTCTCAAATAGTACAATCTGTCTCCTGGTTCCATATGTTTGTCAGCTGTCCTCTATTTCTGGAGTGTTATCTCTCCTCACCCTGAACTCCTACTTGTTTCCCCCAGTGCCTTCAAGACTCAGTCTTCAGGAGCCTTTCATTAGTTGTTTCCCCTTTTCCTTTAAACTGGCCTTTCATTTCCACTATATACAACTTGTATGTACACAGTTACTTGTTTTCAGGTTCCCCAATTAGAAAGTGAGCTCCTCAAGAGCAGGGACCATGTCTTTGCCTTTCTTTATGTCCCCAACATTTATAGCAGTGCCTGATACATAGTAAGTGCTTAATAAATGTTTGGTGACCTGCTGACTATTACATAAATGTAGGGATTTATTTCTAAATTATACCTAAAGTCTCTTCCAGGTCTAAAATCCTATGAGTCTATAATCCTAAAATGGGGT
This sequence comes from Myrmecobius fasciatus, assembly GCA_023553655.1. Taxonomy (NCBI): domain Eukaryota; kingdom Metazoa; phylum Chordata; class Mammalia; order Dasyuromorphia; family Myrmecobiidae; genus Myrmecobius; species Myrmecobius fasciatus. The sequence continues at coordinate 229,541 of JAJPUD010000091.1, forward strand.
ATTTCCCATAAATAAAAAATAACTCAAAAAACATCAACAGAGATTTAAGTATGTGCCATTAGAGTATTCAGCTACAAGTAAGGAGATTTAGTATACAAAGTATTTTATTTATTGTTACTCAGAGAAAAAATTATACAATATGTTACATGTAGCAAGACACAAATCATCTTGCTAATGTTGTACAGTGTGTGATAGAAAACAAGTTAGTAAATTTTTGGAGGATTAAAGCAAACAAAACATCTTACTCATTTTAGGAGAATTTAAAAATAGCTAATAATAACAGCTAACATTTATATAGTGCTTACTATATGCCAGGACGTGTGCTAAACACTTTACAATTATTAACCAATTTGTTTCTCACAACCCCTGGGAAGTAGATGTTATTACACATACACCCCATTTTCACAAGCTGGAATTTTACTTAGCCTTCAAGGCCTAAGTTCAAATATTACTTCCTCCAGAAATACTGATCTTCCAATCCATCAATCCAATAAAAACTTAAACCAATTTGACATGTGGCAGTGCTAAGATTTTGGACAAGTTCCTTTTCGAGATATTGTCACAGACTGTTTCTCAAATGTTTCTCTTTTAAAATGAAGTACTGAATCTCAGAGCAACAACAGAACAGGAATTCTACTCCACTATTTAGTACTAATTGTCTTATCCAGTTGTTTACTGTTGCTAGGCAGGGGTGAGGTTTAGCCAGCAACTAACTATGTGTAAATCACGGCAGTAGACATTGGCGATTAAACAGAGACAGATAAAATTATTCCTCCCCTTAATAACCAAGATAAATATTTTTTTAAAAAAAAGTAATTTGAGGAAGAAGAAGGTAATAACAGCTCGAAATAACCAAGAAGACTTCAGAGAAAAGGTGGAAATTGAGGAAGATAAGGTAGGATTAAAGAAAGCATGCATTTAAGGTTTGGGGGATAACAAGTTAAAACTGGAAGGTGGAAGATAGAATATCAAATTTAAGTAAAAAATCAATGGTCAAGGTTGGCTACATTTCGACAAACTTAGGTAACTGACAACAGAGTTACAGCTTCTCTCTCCTGGAATTGTCTAAGATTTTTCCCTTGAGACTCTTGTGGGGAGGATCCCAGAACAGAAATAAAGTTTCATTTTCTTGGACCTTACATAGCACTTTGTACTTAGCTCCCACAATTATCATTTAGTTGTTTGCAAATGTGTCATATTCTGTTAAGTTGTTTCATGAAGAAAAGATACATGTCTTATTCATTTTTATATCTGATCTAGAATTTTGCACAGTAATCTAAAGAGAATAAAATAGAACTGAGCTCAGAATATGAGCTGTCAGTGTTAAATAGGTGTTTCTTTGCACAGTTGAATCTTTGGGTTCATTCCATAGGCACCCTGCAAACAGTCATATATTTTGCCAAATATTCAGACATAGTGAGGATGGATGTGTGTGGAGAGCTTAAAACTGCTTACTAAGACTTTTGTTTTATTCTGTAAACATATATTTGCACATTACATAGGTGGTTTGAAATTAAAATAAATTGAACCAGCTCTGGGACTTCCTGTATCCTAGCATTAGTTACTTTGCAAACATAACTACAGCAATGACTAATCCAACAGAAAAAGGTATTTATAACTCCAACCACCATGAGATATAAAATATAAGACAGTATTCAGCTGATAGGGAGAAACATTTTTGCAGTACTAATATTCTCAGCAGCTTCCCACAAAGTTTTTAGAGAAAATAAATAAAGATAAAATATGAAGTGTCCCCTTACCTGGAATGTGGTCCAAAGTTAGGGATGACATGATGATAATTATAGATGTTTTCAGCTGCTATAGGATTGTGTACAGATTGTGGAGAGCAATTTCAGTTCTCCAGTTATTTCAAGGTAGCAACAATTTTACTGAATTTACTGAAGCTTATTTAGGTGGATAAAAGAACATTTATTTAAAACAATTAAAGGCTAATCTAGCCCCTCATCTGAGCACCCATCCCACTTGAGTGTTTAACCACTCAATGGCAAATCAAAATCAGACTAAACCAAAAGACACTGGCAGGGGTGGAGGTGGGGGGCTCCTAAACATGCTTCAGTTATTATTACAGGAAACCAAAGAACCCAAAAATCCCCCTGCTGGAAGATTAGTGGAGACTGGAAATCACAGGATGATTTTCAAGCAACAAAGGAGATAAGCTACCAATTTCATGGATGTAGTCGATCAATCAATCAATAAGCATTTATTAAGTGCCTACTATATGCCAGATACTATGCTAGGTGGTGGGAATACAAAGACCAACAAAAAAAAAAAAAAAAAACCTCAAACAAACAAAAAAACAAAAACAAAAACAAAAAAAAAACCAGTTCCTGCCCCTCAGGAGTTTTATTAAGCTCCTGCCACATGCCAGTTATTATGTTCGACACTAGGGATACAAATATACACAACTCTGAAGAGTATATTAAAAACTATAGGCTTTAAATAGAGCTGGGTTATTACAAACTGAAATCCAAACATATACTTATTTTTTGGGACTTTCATAGACAAAGGAGGATGGAAAGGTCATTTGGAATGTCATCCATATCTGTGAAGTAAAATCTTTCTTCTTTTCTCCCTTCTAGGAATCTGGATTTGCAAAAGCAAATGTAGAGTTTTTCAAATACATGGACATGATTATTCTCTTTTAAGACTGGAGATTTATCTGCTACAACATTACCTCCTCTGATAAGGGCAGAGTTTAGTAATTATAGATTTTCATGCTCTGCTTATATATACAATCTGTCTTCCTTGTAATTGATGGTTATTAGTTAAACACAAACCTAGAAATGGAGCCCTTCTACCAGGAATACCTAACAAATCAAGGAACTGTAGTAAAACCTTATCATTGGCTGGGCTTGACTCTAGATTGTTCTAAGTGTCCTTATCACATCTGCACAGGTGAAGAAGCAAGAATTACCCAAAGTGAATTTTATCAGATCTTTGGATTCCCTTGTGGACCAAGTCCTCAAACCCAACACCTCACATTTTATGAACTGAAAACTTCTTCCGGCAGCCTGGTGCAAAAGGGTCATGCTTCAGGTTGCAGTGAGTATAATACTCACCCAGAATCTATGTTATTTGAGATGGGCAGTTATCTTGAGGCAGTCGTACATAACAATAACAACATTGAGCATATCCTTCTTTATTCTAACTACGGTCCTTGTAATGAAGCCAACCACTGCTGCATTAGCAAAATGTACAATTTTCTGATGAAGTATCCAGCCATCAGCCTCAATATTTATTTCTCTCAGCTGTATCACACAGAGACTGACTTCCCTGTTTCAGCATGGAACCGTGAAGCTTTGCGAAGCTTGGCCAGTTTATGGCCTCAGGTCACAGTGAACCCAATAAGTGGTGGAATTTGGCATTATCTTCTCTATCATTTTGTGAGTGGTGTCTCAGAGGCAATTCTGCACCAACCACTTTGGCCTGCAAGAACACTGGCTGACAGGCATAATGCTTATGAAATCAATGCAATCACAGGAGTGAAACCATACTTCATTGATATACTTCCCCAGATGACAATGAACCCAAACACAAAAGCTCAGCTGGACTTACAGAGATGCCCTTTAAACAATGTATCTCTTCAAGAGTCCTCTCAAGTGATTAACAACCAATTACCCTCCACTATGGTGACCCCAGAACAGAGGATGCCTGTCATTTTTATGTTAGTGCCTTTCAGAGAGCAGCAACCACCCAATGCAGGTCAAAACCAGCCCAAACCAAAGAACATTGTAAGGCACTTAAACATGCCTCAGATGCTCTTACAGAAAATCAAAGAACCCATAAGACCACCTGCTGGAAGACTAGTAGAGACTGTAGAAATCACAGAACAATTTTCAAGTGGCAAAGAAGTAAGTGATAAGAAAAAAGAAAAATATAAACCCAAGTTTTTTTAAAAGATAATGTTAACAGATATGGCTTATGAGATTGTCGTTATGTGTTTGATAACTTTCATCCGTCTGGACTACCTAGAAAGCAATCACACTAAAAAGCAATTCCATTACATTTTTCGATATGTCCATAGTTTGCAGCCACACCACTTTTAACAACACTTGGAAAATTTTTCCAATAAACAATTTGACTCTTCTTTAAGTGGTAGCATCATAGTGGAACTATAAGTCATTCTCCAACAGTTTCACATGGGAGAATACTGTTTTTCCAGTTGGCCCACATCATCGAGTCTTTAAAAACAAACAAACAAAAAACAAAACTACATGGAATAAATTGAGTCCTTAAATTAGTTTCAATATATTTATTGTGAAGTTGGAAACCTGCCTAAAGCAAAAGACATTAAATGCTATTTGCAGCAGCAAACCAGTGATTTTCCATTAATTATTGATTGTCAGCAAGATAGTTTAAACAACCCACTTTTTCTAAAATGATTCAAAATAATTATGTGCAGGAAGAAGCCATTCTACTCATGGATTTAATGCATGTATGAAAATAGATTTTTTTAAGCTTACTCACCCACTTATGATGACTCTTGCTTACCAATGTTCCTTCTCAGATAAAATTTTGTTACCAGTTAATTTGGGTGAGTGGGGCATTTACCCTTGAACAACACAATACCTATTCCCTAAAATATAAAATCTATATCTCTCTAGCTAGTTCTCAAAGTTTCTCTCCAATAACCCATTTCATGTATATATGTCTTAGTTTCTCAATTTGTTTATAAGTTTCTGGAGCATATGGGCTATGCTATACTTTTTTTTAATTCCCTTGATAGTATGTGATCTGTATTTGGTGGTACCTGACTCTTCCTAACCTCATTATTGAGTGTTCCTGCCATGTAACCATTCTAGCCAATCATTATCTTACCATCCCTGACTTCTGATTTGGACTTGCTATCTTCCCTGGCTCTTGTAGTATCCCTCTCTACCAATCAATGTTCCTTACTTCTTCCAAAATATAGCTCAACATTCCTCTTCCTATGCTGACATTCTTTTTTATGACATATTGATTTATAACTCACTTGTATCCTGTTGTCTAAATCAAAGCTTCTTAAACTGTGAGTCACAATATCAAACAGGGTCTTGTAAGTGAATATGGGAGTTGCAAAATTATTGTTTGTTTTCAGTAAATATTTGATTTGTATACCAATTTTATATACCTATATACCCGAGGTCACATTAAAAATTTCTCAGCTGATCTTAGAGGAGGGAAAGGGCCCCACATGTGCAAGAATGTTTGTGGCAGCCCTTTTTGTGGTGGCTAGAAACTGGAAACTGAAGGGATGCCCATCAATTGGAGAGTGGCTGAATAAATTATGGTATATGAATGTTATGGAATATTATTGCTCTGTAAGAAACGACCAGCAGGACGATTTCAGAGAGGCCTGGAGAGACTTGCATGAACTGATGCTGAATGAAACGAGCAGAACCAGGAGATCATCATACACAGCAACAACAGTATTACATGATGATCAATTCTGATGGACATGGCTCTCTGCAACAAAGAATTGTCTCAAACCAGTTCCAATTGTTCACTGAAGAAAACCATATACACCCAGAGAGAGGGAAATGAAATATGGACCACAACGTAACATTTTCATGATCTCTATTGACATTTGTTTGCATTGTGTTGCCTTCCTCTGATTCTTTTTTTTTTCCTTGTAGATAGGATTTTTCTTGCATAACTTCTCAAGTATTTCAACATTATTAACATGTAGTGGACTTCCTGCCATCTAGGGGAGGGGAGGGGACTGGGGGTAAAATTTGTAATGGAAAGCTTTGTAAAGATCAATGTTGGGGAACTACCCATACATATGTTATACAAATAAAAAGCTTTAATAAAAAAAAAATTTCTCAGCCAAAAAAGGGTCACACATGAAAAAAACTTAAGAAGCTCTCATCTAAATTATAGTAAGTCTTCCCAAGGATGTATATTGCCAACAGAAATAGAGGGCTAGTATCCAATTTTTATAAAATATCTTCTCATAGTTCTCAGCACATAATATGTTTCAATAAATGTCAAGGGTTGGTTCAGGGAATCAGAAAAAAGTACCAAAACTGGACACTTTGATTCTCCAATAGCATGGCAATAGTGATACAGAATGAATGCATGTGAGAAGACAGAAGGTGAATGTGGATATTATGGTGCTGTCTCAACCAAGCATTCAAATAACTTAAAAATCATTGAGCAATTTGATTTTCCCTATGACTCCTATAGGACTGCCCTGTTCACAATCCTGGAAAGCTTCTGGGACATTGGAGTTAGCTTTAGAATTGAAATAATCTTTTGTTATAGATAGGTTCTGATCATCTCATTGGTTCCATAATGAACCTGACTGAGATATAAAGAGATAAATCTCAACTGGTAGATTCTAGATCCCACTTCCCTTCCACTAAAGTCTTTATTTCTTTGATGTATATTAAATTGGAGATTCTAGAATGTGAAAATAAACTTCACACAAGGTTACTCATCCTGGGCAAGTCAGTGTCTTTCCACTTTTTTAATTGCATTAAAATTTAGTGTAGACTATATAACCTATTGGGTAGTATAATAAGAAAGGGCTGTCCGAGTAGAGCATCCAGAAGGACAATCAAAGTGAAATGGTCTTTTTGGGGAAAAGAGACTAAGGAATTATTTATATGTAGTAAATAATCTCAAGAAATTCTGGCTTATGATAAAGTTAAAAAAAATAACAACAACCCTAGTAAGAACTTCTGATCAACAAAACATGCTATGAAAAAAAAAAAAGAAAAACAAAACATGCTATGAAAGCTTATTTAGTAAAATTATTAAAATTTTTTAGATTAATTATATTTCATTCCCCTGCCTTGTTCAGATTCTGGGCCTTTGAATGAATTTCATGTGTATTAACAATTTGAGTCCTGCAGCATAAAAAATAAAGATGAAATTTTTTGGAGGGAAAGTGAAAGTAAAAACATTATCAGGTAAGCAGATTAAACAAAGGTGAGGAAAGAGGAAGAGAGCAATGGCATGTTCTTTCAAATTTCATCAAAACTCTAGACTACAAACACTTTTATTAGATGACCCTCTTACCAGTGGGATAAAGTTAGAATTCTGTTTGGCACTCAAGACTCTTCACAAGAAGATGCTGCCCTCTCCCTTTTCAACCTTCTATGATTCTCTTTTATGCACTCCCATCGACATGCCCCAGACAAATTAAACTCTTTGTTCCATGTCCTTCTATCTAGTATACCCAAATATCCATTCTGTTCTCATTTATTCATACATTTCCCTATTCCCTATTTCTCCCCACCTCTGCTTTGCCTGCTAAATTTCTACCTTCTTTAAAATCTAATCCCTATGCTACAACCTATCCAGATAATTTTCCTGATTGCCTACCACTGAAATTTTGCAAAAGACTTTTCTCTTCAGACCCCATAAACACTTTGTAATATATATATATATATGATAGCTATCTCTATTAAATGGTAACTTCCTTTAAGGCAAGGTCAATATTTAACTTCAACCTTGCCTGTAGTTAGGTTTTTCCAAAGGTAAATTTGTATTGTAAATATGTCACATGTAATATGTATTCTTAAAACTCATTTGGTTAGTTCAATTCAATTTGAAAAATAAAACTGTGTTTCATTTAGCATGATCCTTCCCAGTCACAAACATTATATAGAGTGATTTTGTACTTTTTTTTAAACAAAAAACTTGCAGAGAATTTAGATCTATGGAAAACTGACTAGTTGGATAGTTTACTATTTCTATTATAGCATAAACTTATAAATAAATAGATTTACAAATTTATTTATAAATAAAATTATATGTTTATAAATATATAAATAAATTTATGAATTTAATATAATATTTAATCATATATACAAAGATGAAATTAATTATAAAAATATTTCTGAATTTTGCTAACCTTTGTGAAAGAATATATGCTCAAAACGATTATCAATTCAAAGAGAAGAGAAATGTTACAGAATTTGGAACATAAGGCTTTTTGATCTTAGTAGGAAAAGGAAGAATGGAAGATATTTAAAGATGAGTAATTCTCTAAGTCTGATTCTAAGATTAACCAAATGACAGTTTTAATACAGTGTTTGGCACATAATAAGTATTTATTACATGCTTGTTAACTTGATTTGACAAATTAATGCCAGTCAATACAAAATATCTTCCAAAAAGGCTCTTAATCCTGAATGGTAATGCCTCATTAGGGCTACAGATGAGTGACATTTAATATATCCTGTATCCTCCCTATTTTTCCAAAATCTGAAATTTCCTTGCACCAGTGTAAATCATGACTCCTCTCCAAGTTAAGATATAGTCTTCAAAAGTTTACATGACATAAAAGTCCATTACCTCAAGGCCAACTTGATGATAAATTTCTCTGAATTTACCTAAGATGATCCTCAGACAACAGACATGGAATCACTCAGCCATACTTGAAGGCTTTCCATCTCAGTACGACTTGAGAGATATTATACTAAGGCACTGGTATAAGCTTCAAGAATCCAGTGTCACTTCTGCACATGCAAATTGATTGCCTTCTCAATAATGGAGTAGAAGAGAAAGTGTGGGGAAGAATTTGGAACTCAAAAAAAAAAGTTTAAAATTGTTTTGCATGTAATTGAAGAAAGTAAGAGAGTCCAATATCATCTTGATAATACAATGAGGTACTACAGTAGGACTCAGGTAAAGGATTCTTTAACAATTGAATGAATTTGTGATCTCACAGATGTCAGTATTCCCTCCAACAGTTCAGAATACACACAATCCATTCACAATTTCTAACTTGTCCTACTCTTGTCTGTGTCTTCCCAAGGGAGCTCATACAACAAGCTGGAAGTCTAACTCTAGATGAACTCTTAACATTGTACCAGTAGTATCAATGGAGCACATAACTTGTCCATCGTTTATTCTTCATTTTCCCTACATGACTAGCTCACCATCTTTTTCAGTTATCCATTTTTAATAATTTCATTCATACTATATGCAGTTCTTTATTGGCACTATGTCAGAGTCTATCTACAGCTACCATGCATTTATCTATTATCTTTTGAATGGCCTGTTTTAATTCTTTGTAGAGACTGTGGTATTCCAAGAATCAAAAGCTTATAATATCACTGGAAGAATATTGGTGTTAAAAAGGAACTTCGTTGTTTCATGTAAAACTTAGAGCCATTAAAATCAATGTTCAACTATGCCTAAAGGGCTATCAAACTGTACATACCCTTTGATATAGCAGTGTTTCTACTGGGTCTATATCCCAGAGAGATCATAAAGGAAAGGGACCCACATGTGCAAGAATGTTTGTAGCAGCCCTTTTTGTTGTGGCAAGGAATTAGAAATTGAGTGGATGCCCATCAGTTGGAAAATGGCTGAATAAGTTATGACATATGAATATAATGGAATATTATTGTTCTATAAGAAATGATCGGCAGGATGATTTCAGAGAGGCCTGGAAAGACTTACATGAACTGATGCTGAGTGAAGTAAATAGAACCAAGAGAACATTGTACAACAATCAACAAGATTATATAATGATCAATTCTAATGGACATGGCTCTTTTCAACAGCAAGCTGATTCAAGCCAATTCCAATGGTCTTATGATGAAGATAGACATATGCACCCAGAGAGAGGACTGTGAGGACTGAATGTGGATTACAACATAGTATTTTCACTTTTTTGGTTGTTTGTTTGCTTCTTGTTTTCTTTTTCATTTTTTTTTCCTTTTTAATCTTTTTTTTTTCTTGTGCAACATTCTAAGTATAGAAATATGTATAGAAGAATTGCAGGGGGAAAAAAAGTAATGTTCAATTTTCCAAATATGCCCCAAACCTTTCTCTTCCTCCTACCCAATTCTAGATCCAGATTACTAAAAATGTATTTATATCTCCATGATATTTTATATATTTGACTTACCTAAGTATTAATCCTTAATCTCACACTTTTATTACTATATGTATATATATATATGTGTGGATGTATATAATATATGAGATGTTTGACCATACATATTGATATACTGATATGTAGCAAAAATTTGTTAGATTTAAAATTTGATAAATGTACATATTTCAAGTATGCAAAATGTAATATTATATACTGACATATGGGGGGAAACTATGAGATTAAAAAGTGAAACACAAGTCAATCATGTATAGCATTTCATTAATGTCATTTCCTACCATGATTTTCATAAATCCATAAATGTTTATACATGACAGAAAAGTTTTTTCATTTATGAAGTAAAAAATAATAAAATAATTTTATTGTAACTGATACTATTTTTCTTGAAAACAATTAAAGGTAAAGAATTAAACATATTAGCACTCAATCTTTATTTCTTTTTGTCCAACAATGCTTTCAATTTTCAAAGTTCTCCAAGAAAATTTGTATCTAAAGAACAAAAATAGATTATTAGTGGCTAAGTGAAAAGTTTCTATTTAGTTTTTATTAAACTTAGCAAGTTAAAATGATATTGAAATTTTGAATAAGTTAATCAAGATATTTCACGTGATATTCCACACTATTATAATAGATATTCTAATACAAACAATTATAGGCAGGTAAGAGAAGTAGAAACACCAAGACAGAGTAGATGGATAGAAGACTAACTTTGGACTTGTAATAGAGACTGCCATTTGCATCCCAAAAGAGAACTGTCACAACTGAATGTGGATTAGTTTTTTCATCTTTTTTGCTGTTGTTTGCTTGCTTTTTATTTTCTTTCTCATTTTTTCCTTTTGGATCTGATTTTTCTTGTGCAGCATGATAAATATAGAAATATGTATAGAAGAATTATACATGTTTAACATATATTGAATTCCTTGCCGGGGGCAGGAGGGAGGGAGAAGAGGGAAGGAGGAAGAAAAATTTAAAAAACAAGGTTTTGCTAGGGTGAATGTTGAAATCTATCTTTGCATATATTTTGAAAATAAAAAGCTACCCCCCCAAAAAAAAGACTAACGTTGGAATCAGTAAAACCTTCATTCAAGTCCTATCTCTCACACATACAAATTCCATGGCAATAGTACCAATCTCTTGGATCCCCAGACAATTACACTAAGATTATAATTTACAGAAGAGTTGCTGATCTATATTGGCAAAAGGAATTTTCACACCAGGAGTTGTCCATATCAATAAAATAAGTACAGATTTAAAAATAATAGTATTTTTTATCTCAAACTTCAAGCTATCAAAAACCAGAGTTTCTATTAGAGAATTTCCTGACAAATAGCAATTTTATCTTCTAAACTTCTAGTTATTCTAAGACCAAATTATGGGAGTTTTTATAATAGGGTATGTGCTGACAAAGTGATTATATCTTTGAAATGAAACTGTTGGAGTTCTATAATTGTCATTAATGGTTATACTTCAAAGCTGTGATTTCACTAGTATATGAATATTGCTGCTACCAATACAGACTACAAAATCTTTATGTCTTGGATTTAGTAAATAGTCATTTAGAGTTCGCTATGGCCAAAATATTCATCATTCTGTGGCCAGTGGGATGATGAGCCTCTCTAGACATATAGAATATACCTCAGATGACAAACATATAAACCATAATCATGCTCATATATAATTTTCCAGCCTTATTGGTCCTACCAAAAAACTTGAATTTCATTGGAATTATTGTTAGGAATACAGAGCCTCCTCCACATCATGAAGAGGCAACAAAGTAGGACTTTAGGCCTTAACAATGACAAAAATAAAAGTCTATGTAAATGAAAGTGTGTTTCTCAGTTCTTCTCTTCTCTAAAAATATTAGAAAAAGGACTGGGATTGAGATCATGCCCACATGTTTCCCAACATAGCCATTAGGGATCTTTAATAAAAGAAATTCTCCCTGACATTCAACAAGTATTTATTGAACATTTATTAGACACATAGCACATTCATACAGCAAAGGTTCTAAGATGAATAAAAATGAAATATATGATATAGTCTCTGAACTCTGGGAACCTTAAATTCAATTAGGGATTTAATATTTATACAGAGCAAAGCTGTGTATGATTAAGGATCAAAATAAATTATATTAAGTGCTATAAAAATTTGGAAAAACTAGATTGAAGCAACAGTGGGAGACTTTATGAAAGAAATAAGAGTTAGGCTGAATCCTAAAACGGGGGGAGGCAGAAAAACTTAAGAATAATAAACAAAAGCTACTTGAACTAAGCATTTTATTAATCAAATTCAAAAAAAATCTTGAATTGAGAACACTGTGGTTACTCCCTTTTGTCTATTATGAATATAATAACATTTCTACCCCTAGAAAAGAAATTTAGATATGTAAAGGGATAAGAAAATCTAGTCAAATTTGATAATTAAATAGGACATAGACCAAGAATTGCTTGTAACACTAACTGAAAAGCTCCACGCTCTCATTGACTTGTACAAATTTTAATTATGACTCATAACCAGCAAGAATGAGTTCCTCCTCCCTTCATCAGTACTCTTGCCCCAGATCCTTAAATCATAAGACTGCATCTAGACTGATCATCCTTTATCCCTTTGTAATATATCTCATTTTGTCACTTTCTCTACTCCTACACTTCTATCTTGCTTCTTCTACCTTGCTTTAGGTCTTCATCACTTTATGTCTAGACTACTGCAAGAGCCTACTTCTTGGTCTTCCTGTCTCAAATCTATCTCTATTCTTGTCTATCTTCCACTCAATTGACTAGATTTTTCTAAGTTTCAGGTCTAACCACATAGTTGTCCCTCCACTCAACAAATGTCAGTGTCTCCTTATTACTTCCAAGATCAAACCTAAAATCCTGTTTGGTGTTCAAAGCTTTCCATACCCTGCCCAGCCCCCACCTACCTTTCCAGTCTTCTTATAGCTTACCCAAGCCTCAAAATTTAGTCTTCCATAGAGAGACATTTGCCTCCTTGCTTTTTCTCACACTAGACATTCCTTCTCCAGACTGAGCTTTTTCACAAACTGGTAAACCCTTCTTCATCTCTAACTCCTAGCTTCCCTTGCTTTCCTCAAGTATCTAAAGTCTGACCTTCCACAAGAAACCTTTCTCAATCCTCTATAATGTAGCGTCTTTAAGCCTCAGTTTATCCTGTATTTAACTTGTTTGTGCATAGCTGGTTATTTGCATTTTGTCTCCCCTATTAGCCCTCCTTGAGATCAGGAATAGGTTTCTAGACTGGCATACAATAGATGATTAATAATTGCTTGCTGTCAGATCTCTCACCCCTATATGAAACAGTTCATCGCAGGAAGATGAACCTGATCCCTCCTCTCTCATCTAGGGATCTTTTGCATCCCCACCCCAATTCCCAAGTCAGGGTTTGACTTCCACCTCCATCCTCCTGGATCTGTCCTGGGATTTCTGCAGGATGGATGCGTCCTGCCGGAGATACTGAACCAAGGCTTCCACTGGCATACGCCAGGGCGTACCGCCCCCCGCTTGCCTCCGGCCCTTGCAATGACCACGCTCCAGGAGCCGTTCATCCCTCCCCTCCCACGAGCCCAGATCTTCCACAGCTCCGTCGGGACCGAGGCTGCAGCGCAGCAGCAGCGGCCGCTACAGCCCGCGCCCGTCCCCACCAACCTGCCTCCCCCTCCCGGGACCCCAAGGACCCATAGCGGACCAGTTTAGGGACCAGTCCACAAACTGTTTCTATGGTAACCCCCTGGGTATCACGTGACCCAAGCGGACGACCAATCGTTTCTTACCTCTGCTTCCTCCAGCGGTTTTGCTTTCTGCCCTTCCTCTTTTTTTTTTCCGCCCACCCCTTTATCCAGGCCCCGCCCCTTTTCTGCATTGGGGGATATAGAGGATATTGCGCCTGCGTACGCCGAGAGGCGCGCTTCCTCCGCGGGCTCGCGCTGCCTCGGTGGGGGAGGGGTGGAGCTCGGAGCTGGAGGCCTCCTCTCCCCAGAACGCAGGCGCAATAGCGGCCGGTGCAGCAGCGGGCGACGCCCCAGAGCGGAAGAGGGAAGTGCAGGCGAAGAACTAACAGAAGAAGCCGGACCCGGAGCCAGAGCTGGGGGGATTGAGGACGGCAGGGGACCCGGGGGAGGGGACATCGGCGGCGAAGACGACAACCACAGGGGCTAATTGCCAGCCAGTCCGGCGCGGGGATGTCGAAGCACACAGTGTCGTCGGCCCGGTTCCGAAAGGTGGATGTGGATGAGTATGACGAGAACAAGTTCGTGGACGAGGAGGACGGGGGCGAGGGCCAGGCTGGGCCTGACGAAGGCGAAGTGGACTCGTGCCTGCGACAATATCCTTCCGCCCGGTCGCTGGGTCTCGCATCCCAGGGCCGCCCTTCCCTTCCCGGCCTTCCCGGTGGGCGAGCCGCCTCCCCCGCCCTCCCTTCGTGTGCGTGGGCCGGACCTGTCACCGGTCTAGCCTCACGCCGAGAGCCATCAGGAGGTGGGGGCCGGGCCGCCCTTCCGTGCCGTTGCCCTTTTGACCCATCTGTGGGCTGGCAGCTGTGGCCAGGCAACACCTGGGAAGGAGGTGTATTGGGGTGGCCATTGGGGATGGTCTCTGGTGTAGATCGATTTACTGAAGGGCTGTCACCTAGGGAGGCTCCGGACACCCGGGGGAGAGGCATCAGTTCCTTGGAAGCCTTTGAATTTAAATTGAATTTAGAATTTAAAATATCCTCCCGTGAGGAGTAGGGAGCAGAAGAGTCTGTACTCCGGCCTGTAACCCCAGTATCTCCTTATCCCCTTGGCTGGTGGGTTTTTTCTAGGTTGTTGGAGTAATCTCTCTTTCCCAGCATTGATTAGATAATAAAATCACACTCTTTAACCTAAAGTTGACCATTTAACAACAACCTGTCAGGAAAACCTCCTATCCGGTTGGAATTATCTGGTGGAATTAGACCTGACTAGAATTACCTTGAATGAGGAAGATGGATCTAAAGTGAAATCCGGCCCTTCAGATTATAAATGAACATAAATATCTTGAGAAATGCAAAATCATTTGGGCGTTTTCCAGATTACCATTTTTAGTTTAAATGAGGCCATCGTTTCCCAGATTTTGCATATCTGAATGTTCATAACTGGGTATAAATGCATTTTGTAAAATCTGGTAAGATGTGGGTGTCGCATTAACCAAATTGGTGTTTTAAGAATTTCAGGCTAGAGTTTATATTGTACATTTTTTCTAATTGTTCTAACCAGATGAGAAAGGGCTTTTTAAAAAAATCAGCCTTTGATATATAAAATTAAAAGTCGGAGAGAGAAATGTGCAAAAAATAAATATATTTGATAACACCTTGACCCAGGTCTAAATATGATCATTATTCTTCTGAATTTCTGTACTTTTACATAGAAATGTCACATTCTGTCTGCTTGAGTTGTGGTATGCCCTCTTTTTGTTTGTGAAATATTTAATAATCTTCCCTTCCCCAGATATGGGGGAGGGGAGGGATATATATCCCTATAGAATATATAAACCCCCTAAGGAGCCTTGGAAATATTGGGGAAATCATTTTTTTTGTTTTGTTTTTAATCTCATTTATTTTTCTTAAGCTAGTAGTTTCTAAGGTGTTAAGGTTTCTACCATAAAGTGTCTTCTGTGAACAAATTACCATCTGAATATCTGAAGATAGCCTGAGGTAGTAGAAAGAATCTTGGAGTTAAAGGCCTCTGTTCTAATCCTGGCTCTCTCTTTCAAGCTATGTGATCTTGGGCAACTCAGTTTCCCTTTGAAGCTCAATTTCCTCAATTAAAAAATGAAAACATTGGATTTGATGAATTCCTAGTGCCATAAATCTATGATTTTTAACATATTGCTAAGTGATTTTTAGGTGATATGACTACATTTTTATTAGGATATTCATCCAAAATATTAGTAGATCAGTAGATAAAATTACACTTTTTAAAAAGCCTGGAGATTTACCTTCTTTAATTTTACTAGAACTAGGGAAAGATACACAGTGTTGGAGTCAATCTATATGGTTCTAGAGATAGAGGAAACATGAACCCTGTGTGGTTTTCCTTTTAGGGGAATAACTCTACATTCTGACAGTCTGATTGGCTTTCAGTTCCTCATGATTGTTTAGTCGGTGGTGCTTTCAAAAAGGAGAGTCTGAGCCTTGTTGGTATGGTCTAAATTTGGTGATTACCCTTTTGAAGATAATAGAGAAAAAGTGGAAGAGAGCTGTTTTCTACAGGAAATTGTTAAATGAAACTTAATAAGAGAACAAAATAGGAAATTATAATTTATTACCTGTTTCTTATCCTGATTTTCTAGTGCTTTTTTAAAGAAGATGGTCTCATTGAGTGTTACAGAGGTGTCCTTAGTTCAGATCAGCAGTATTTTAGTATCTTCTTTAACTTATAAGGTTTGGGTATTAAGACAATATAATTGTTTTTACAATAGAACTTCCTGTTTGACTAGATGACCAGCTAAGGTTTTTCCATTAGGAATAGGCCATATAGAAATATACCCATTTAGGGGTATAAAGTAATTTTGTTGCACAATAATTCTATTGTAACATATTGGGATTTCTTTAATACTTGCAGTGTTTAATCTTGGGATGATTTTTTTACATGCTGATATTTGAAAATCAAAACCAATCAAGCTGATTTTAAGGAACAAATTGAGTGAAAAAAGTAAGATCAAAAGGCACTGATACCTGGTTGGTTTGTTTTTAATGTTTGCATGTAATTTATAATACAAGTATTTCGTTGTAAATTTACTTCCTAGAAGCTATCATGTCGAAGTTTCTAATAAGCATATATCATAGTAGCAAAGGACAGTGTTTCATGAATAACTCTACTGCATTTGAAGGCTTGGTTTTCTTGTTCTCCTTAACTTCTATTACAGGGAACATGACAGCTGCATTACAAGCAGCTCTGAAAAACCCTCCAATCAACACCAAGAGTCAGGCAGTTAAGGTAAGTCATTAGCAATATAAATGATCTGTGCTATTCCTATGATGATGTTTACTGAGGCTTAGGTAAATAGGAAATTCAGAAAAGTCAAACAGTCCCTGCTTTTATTTCAACTATCTTGTAAACTCCTTAAGAGCAAAGATAAGGAACTCTACAAAGCAGTATGAAATAAGTAAGGGCGCTAGATGGCGCCATAGTATGCACAGAGCACAGCTCCAAGTGTCTTGAAGACTCATCTTCCTGAGTTCCAGTCTGGCCTCAGACCAGTACCACCTGTGTGACCCTGCACAAGTCACTTCACCATTTTTGCCTCAGTTTCCTTATCTATAAAATGTTCTGAGGAAGGAAATGGCAAATCACGCCAGGAACTTTGCCAAGAAAACTCCAAATGGGATCACGAAGTGTCAGACATGACGGAAACAATCAGACATCATGAATGGCAAGTTAATAATATGGATGATAAATGTTCTTTGAGTACAAAGGAGAGAAATTACTTTTGACTAGAACTTGAACAGTCTTGGAGGCTGAAGCAGTTCTAATGGTTCATTTCTTGACTTGGATGCTTACTAGTTGTGTTACCATGAGCAAGCCTCTAAATCTCAGTTTGTCCATGGATTGTACAGTTAATATTACTACAGAAG
Organism: Myrmecobius fasciatus; assembly: GCA_023553655.1. Lineage (NCBI taxonomy): Eukaryota > Metazoa > Chordata > Mammalia > Dasyuromorphia > Myrmecobiidae > Myrmecobius > Myrmecobius fasciatus. The sequence goes on from JAJPUD010000091.1 coordinate 247,008, forward strand.
TTATCTGACATGACATAATATGGAGACAGCATAATACTGTGGGAAAAGGAATGATCTTGTAATCACAGGATCTGAATATGAATCTTGTAAGGTACTTAATTTCTCTGGAGTATCTTTATTGATTAGATAAGGAATTTGGATTCAGTAGTTTCCAAGGTCTCTTTTAACTCTAGCTCTGTGGTTCTATGCCTGTGTATATGTCAGCTGTGATGATGATTTATCTTTAGTTCAAACTAGAGTCTGGAGGTGAGATTTGAGCTAGGCTTTGAAGGATGGATGGGATTTAGGTGATTTGTCAAAATAAGCTCACGTTATTCATTCACTTCTAATAAAGCATAAGTATTTTTGCTACCGATAAAATTGTATGTGATCATATTGAATTCACTCTCTTGCCTATTTAGACACCCTAAATAAATACTGGAAAAAGTCAGGTTGATTCTGAGATTCTATTTTATGGCAGTCACAGTATATAATATCTTAACTATAGAAATTATCTAAACAAACTGACTTTTTGTAACAGAAATGAATTTCCTGTGTTTCCAAATTCTGTGGAGGACTTAAATCTGAAATGGTAGCTTAGTAGCTTTTTTCCAGCTTATATGTGGGAGGTTCTTATATTGCACTGTTGAATAGATCTCCAGATCCTGCAGCTGCAGAGTTTCTAAATTACTTGCCTACAGGTAACAGTAAGTAGTGAAGATATTTTCTAATATTCAAATTTAAGAAATAATGAAGGGAGGTAGGGAATATTAAAAAGGATTAGGCTTTCTTTGGTTGATCTGATTATTAAATCTGGGGACTGTGTGGAAGTGAGAAAATAGCTTTGCTCTTTGAACAGTTTTTATAAAAAAAAAATTATTGAAGAGAAATGAGTATATATACATTTCGCCATAGTAATTTTATCTCTACTGAACAAAAGAACTTCACTTTTTAAAAGGGTTAATTAATCCAGGAATTTTAGACTTTTAGCCAGAGTGTTGTCCTAACCATCCAAAACAAGCTTTGCAAGATTAAAATTGGAGTGAAAGTACTAAATGAATTAAAATCTCATTTTTGACAATTGTTATTTGTATAGTAAAATCACTTAAACCCACTTGGTCCTCAGTTTCTTAGACTAAATGGCCTCTGAAGTTCTTGTTATCTTTAGATCTTGGTCATTCAGATAGGAGAATTTCAAACTTTTAGGTCATTTTGAAAAGTTGCAGCCATTTCTAATGTAGAAAATGTCAAAAATTGTAGAGATTAAGGTATAATAAACACACATTGATGAGTTTTCCCAGGAGCTGCTTCAGGCCCTACCTTTTTTTTTTTTTTTTTAACTTTCTTTTTTCATTTTTCTCTACACTTCTTCCAGGTTTATTTAGAAAGATGATATAGTAATAATGATCTTGGCTTCCGCTTCATAGTCAATGTTTATGCTGGGTTTTAGTTGTTCCCATAATGGTAATTTCAATAGTATTGCCAACTTAATCACATCAGTGTTATAGAATGCATCTTCACTTCTAACAGGCATATATTTTTTTTATTGTATAAGTGATGCCTTTGTGATTATTGTATCTACTTTTCTATGTACTTTCCAAAATTATTGTGATAAAATTATGGTCATCAGTTGTTCAGCGATGAAGATAGTCATATACATCCAGAGAGAGGCCTGTGGGAACTGAGTGTGAACCACAACACAGCATTTTAACGCTTTCTGTGAATATTTCCATGCATTTTGTTTTCCTTCTTAGGTTGTTTTTTCTTCTTCTCTTTCTAGATCTGATGTTTCTTGTGCAGTAAGATAACTGTATAGATATGTATACATGTATTGTATTTGTCATATAATTTATTCTATTTAGCATGTATTAGATTACCTGTCATTTAGGGGTGGGGTGGGGGGAAGGAGGGGAAAAGCTTGGGGAAAAAAAAGTTTTTGCAAAGGTCAATGTAGAAAAATCACTCATGTTTTGTAAATAAAAAGCTTTATTTAAAAAAAAAAGAAAAAAAGTTAAAATTATGGTCATGAGTGATAATAGGTAAATAATTTAATAACTATAATATGTTATAAATATAAATGTGTGTGTATATATATATGTATATATATAAGATATAAAATCTCAGAATTTACTGAGATTAGATGGGAACTAGAGAATAAATGTTTTTTGTTTTTTGTTTTTTTCTTTTTGCTGAGGCAATTGAGGTTAAGTGACTTGCCCAGGGTCACACAGCTAGGGAATGTTAAGTGTCTGAGACCAGATTTGAACTCAGGTTCTCCTGACTTCAGGGCTGGTGCTCTATCCACTGCGCCACCTAGCTGCCCCAAGAATAAGTATGTCTTTATCTCATGTTTCAACAACCAGTAACATTCTAGATAATTCTTAAGTGATAATTTAAAACTACCCTTTTCTTATAGCCACAGAAAATCCAAGGAAACTATAGACACAATTCAGAGTGTCCTGATTTTGGCTGCAGCAAGACAGATATACTGGAGAAGTAGGAGATAGAGAAAAGAATTCTTGTCCTGTATATAATGTTTATGTGTCCCGTAATTATGAGATCAAGAATCAATATTCCATCTACCAGCCCAGTGCCATCTTGAGCTAAACTAGCAAAATTCTTCATTGGCCTATTTCTCATATCAATCTTTGGGAATCCAGTGATAGCTTGTATGTTAATGCTGTAGAAGTTACTATCGCACACATACCTTTTGACTTTGAGATGCCATGGAGTTAACCCTCTTCCTGCTTGCAGCTATTACATGGAATCTACCTTTTCCATCTCTTCCAGTGATCTAGTAAAACCTAGGAAAAGGGCAAATATTGGGACCTGAGGTCAGATCCCCATTCTGGTTCTTATTATCTGGGTGACAACTTCTCTGGACCTCTATTTACGTATTAATAAGATCCCTTTCCAATTCGAACCCTTTGGCCAGTCCTGTCTCATTGGCTATCTGAGACCTGTTCCAGCTGCTATGGGGAGTTATTCATGAATTCCAAGTCCACAGAGTTAAGTCTTTTCAACATTTCCTAGCAGACATTGAGAATATTATGTGCATCTAATTAACTCTTTTATCACAATGTGTGTATATATGCATTTTCTTGTAGGACCGAGCAGGCAGCATCGTCCTGAAAGTCCTCATTTCTTTTAAAGCTAATGATATTGAAAAGGCAGTGCAGTCTCTGGACAAGAATGGTGTGGATCTTCTAATGAAGTACATTTATAAAGGTTTTGAAAGCCCCTCGGATAATAGCAGCGCCGTGCTACTGCAGTGGCATGAAAAGGTCAGTTTTATGATGTGGCATTTTTATAAGGTCGGTGGTTCTCTTCTAAGTTAGAGAGTAAGAAACAGTAACCTTTCTCAAATAGGATGTTGTTTGCTTCCTTTGATATATCTTAATTTTTTCTCAGGTTATTTTTACAGGTAACTGTTTGAAAATAAGATCTAGACTTTGGTGTTTACTGTCCTGAATTATCTCCTTAGCTTGTTTTACTATTTTTGACACTAATATTGACAGTAATAAAGTATACTTCTGCTCCTCAAGGATCTACAATATTATTGTGATCAGTTCCTTCAATCTTAGTGCTACAAGCAGCTCCACTAAACATAGGTGATTGTCCTTAAGCAATGGAGTGGTGCGAAATTCCTTTGCTCTTCAGATAATCTAGGTGAGCCTTTACAGATTTAGCATGACTGGTCCTTTAGAAAAGAGATTTGCAATTCTTCACTGGCCCTTGTATTCAAAGCTTTTAGGACTTGGTAGGACCTGCCAGAGCTTGTATTCTATTGGCACAGTCTTTGAGAATCCAAGGTCATCTTTACAACATTATAAGGTATTTGAATAGAACTTTCTTTGTGTTATTCTGGGAGTGTGTAATAGTACTACTGCCATATAGTAGAGTGTAACATATAGTAATATATGACATTTAGCTTAATAAGCATTAATTGAGCATCAGCTCTGTGCCAGGCACTGTGCTAAGTGCTAGGGATAAGAAAGTGGCAAAGACAATCCCTTCCCCCGAAGGGGCTCACAGTCTGATGGGGAAGAGAGATAAATAAGCAACTAGATAAAAACAAGCTATACAAGAGATATAGGAAAGAAGACACTGGAATTAAGAGAATCAGGAAAGGCTTCCTGTAGAAGACGTGAAAGAAACCATTAGGTAGAATAGTTTCCAGGCATGGAGGATAGTCAGAGAAAATGCCTGGAAGCAAGGGATGGAGTGTTTTGTTTGAGAAATGCCAGGAGGTTAGTGTGATTGTATCAAAGAATAAGTAAAAAGGTGTAAGGTATAAGAGGACTGGAAAGGTAAGAGGGCTTTGAACACGAGAGGATTTCATATTTGATCCTAGAGGTGATAGCAAACCACTAGGGTTTATTGAGTAGAATGACATGGTCAGTTTGTGCTTTCAGAAAGTTACTTTGGTAGCTGAGTAGAGAATGAGTTTGAGTGGGAACAGACTTATCTTAGACTAACTAGGAGTTCAGGCACAAGAAGATGAGGTCTTTGTTGTACCAGTGTGGTGGCAGTGTCCAGGGAAAGAAGAAAGTGTATTTGAGAGTTGTAATGAAGGTGAAATGGACAGACCTTGATGATAGATTGGGAGTGCTTGAAAGGGTAATAAGGAGTCAAAGAAACCTGAGTTACAATAAGAATAGTGATATCTCAATTTTAATAAGGAAGTTATATAGTAAATAACTACAAAGTATCTTTGGTCAGATTTTTACTTTGAAACAAGAACTGAGAAATCTTAAACCCTGTAAGGCAAAATATTTCCCAAGTATAGACTTGTAAACGAAACCCTTAGTGAATAACGAAGTGTAACAAGTCTAAAACTGCAATTTTATTATGTATATACTGATAATATTATGTATGTACTATGTAGCCTTGATGACTATAAAGTAACAAGACTGATTTTTGTTTGTGTGCCCTATGGAAGTACTCTATTTTATAGCTAGCAGTTTTCAGATTTGCACTACATAGTCCACTGTGCTGAAACCAGTTATACTATTTTTTCATATAACTATCACTTTAGATAGTATGAATATGAATATTTGCAAAACATTTCAAAGGATTCATTATTCAAACTAATCAGGAACTAGCTGTTATAGTACAAGCATGAGTTTGCTTTGTACTTTATGTGTATGTATACAGTGTTAAAGTCTGGTATGATTTCATGTTCTTAATAACAGAAGTGGACTAAATTAGGTTCTTTTGTGCTATATTCGATTTTTTTAAATACACATCAATCTATGCTTTAATGCAACTGCCATATTTTGTATAAGCAGTAGAGAATCATTGAAAATTTTTAATCGGTAACATGATATTCTGCTCATTGAAAATGTTTTCTAGTTACTATCAAGTGACTTTAAAATATTTTATAAATTGTAATCAAAATTTTGGCTTTGTGTTTATATAGTCAGTTTATTTTACACAGACAAGTACTATTTATAATTTACTTCTATCAAGTATGTATACAAAATTATTAAAACTTAAAATTGCTAAACCATATATATCTTCCTATATGTTAAAACACAATCATTCAAGTTGAATGTGATGATTGAAAAATCCGATTACTTTACATTACTTTAGGCCCTGTTTCTTCAAAAATGTAAGGAAATGGTCATGATTTAACTCTTTTAGAATATCTTATTAGTTATTGAATCTTACCTTTTCTATTTAAGAAGAATCTTTGACTAAAAGAAATATACTCCAAACTGAATAGATTTTAGCTTGAATTACTGCTCATCATTCATTTTGAAATAAGCATGTCAGAGTTGAAGTTTAGATATGTTTTTGAGAACTGGGATGGGATGTGTCTGCTGACCTCATTTATATTTGCTTAATTCACACGTCTACGAATTTAAATTGGAGGGTTTCATTTTTAATGCTTCTTTTCAACATATATGCAATGAAAACCTTGTGAAAATCAACATCTTCAGCCAGTTTTTGTTATCAATACAGATTAACCCCCAATATTTTATATAATCTAAAGATGTCTGGTTAATGGTTTTCTGTCAATATTTGCCTTTTGGTTTGTTTATAGGCACTTGCTGCTGGAGGGGTAGGGTCCATCGTTCGTGTCTTGACTGCCAGGAAAACAGTTTAATCCAGCAAAAAGTAGGCACCTGCCAACGGCTATGGGAGTTGCTGGTACAAAAAGACCAAAACAGCCAAATGCCGCTGCTGCCCTGTGGGGAGCGTCTGCGTCTCTCAGCTTTGCCTTCTTGCTTCTTTTTTTGTATCTGTGAAGGAAAAAATGCATATCGATTTTTCTTTAGTTAAAAATTGGGGTAATGTAGAGGTGCAGTTTTGTTTTAACAGCCATATTTGATGCTCTCAACTGTTTCAGTAACACATATACAATACAAACACACACACACACACACGCATACACATCCTGTGTATAGAGTGATTTGCATTCCAGTACACTTGTACAATACACCCCTATTGGCTGTATCTTTCAAACTGATATAGAGTTTAGTTGATACAGAGGTAGATTTGTGGGCAGTATCTTATCACAGAGCCAGTCAGGTAATAGACCTTAAAGGAGATGTTTGAAAGACTGACAACTATTAACATTGTAAAACTAGACCAACTTCTGGTCAAGAAGAATGTATTACTGAAACAGATTTAAAAAAAAAAAAAAGAAAATACACACATCTTGCAGCTTTGATTCTCTTTGCATCCAGATTATCTATGTTGTGTGTATTCTTTCTCTCAGCATCTACTATTTATATCTTCTCAGTTTCTTTGATTATTCAGGATCCAGAACAAAGGGTCATAATATATCCAGAAATATCTGCACACATTATTGCTGCCTGATGAGCATAAGCCTAAAGCTTTTGCCCCCACAGAATGACCCTGTTTAAAGGAACTGTGATCCAAATGGGAAAGAAATGGGAGTCGTGATATGATTCACATCTTGGGCAGCACTGAATAAAATGCTATTTCCTACAAAAAGCATAGTAGCTGCCTTTGACAGTATGAAATGTACAACTGCTATGTGCCCTATAGTTTTCTATCTGATCAGTGTTCTTCAGGTAGTTGGGATCTCAAAAGATTTGGTTCTGATCCAAATATATACACATTCCGTGTAATATTACAGTGTTTTGTTTTTAAGAGAAACAGCCACACAGCAAAAAGTGTTTACTTTGATGGATAAACCAAATCAATTCTCTCAAAAATGACAGGTGCTTTTAAAAAGCTATTCTTCAGGAACTCTAAAGCAAACCACCTGGGACCACCTGAATGCATATGACCAGGAGGGAAACAGCCTGTGTCTAATACTTAATGTCCAACACCAGTTCACATATCAGTTACTTCTGTGAAAACTGGTGCAGAATTTCAGAAAACTCTTTGCTGTTTTTGATACCTGCTCTTTTTTTTTTTGTAAAAATTATGAACTTCTGAAAATAAATTGTCATTGTTGAATATTTTATTTTTCTAGATGTCTTGGTTTTTTTTGTTTTTGTTTTTGTTTTTTTAATGACAATGAAGGTAAAGGTCAGAAGAAAAGGCTTTATGAGGCCATGAGACTTTATGGAAAAGTTATGCCAGTGTCATTTATTAGGTCTATTAAAAAGCTTATTCGTTGCCTAGCCTCTCTTGTAAGATTACCTAAAAATACAAATTAAGAATGAAACTACAAATAGAGTATTTGAATAGTCAAAGAGTTAGAGCAAGAAGACAATTTCCATTCAAAAAGCTATCCCTGGTGCTTACGATTTCTAGGTGGTGTTATTGAGTCAAGTATGTACAAAAATTAATTTGTTGACACTGACATCTGAAAATTAAAAACAAATCAGAAAGAGAAGCATTGACAAACCACAACTCATTCATAGGAGCATAATGAGTATTGAAAGTTTCTTATGAGAAAACTGAAAGCTAGCATATCTGTCTTCAAAAACTCCGAGTGTTATCTTCTGGAATTCTGTTACTCCAGAAGATAGAACTAGGCCTAAGGACCAATTAGAGAATTTTGAGGTGACTGATGTGAATAGGGTCTCTTTAAGATTACTATTCCAGACTGCAAACATCTTTCTTTAGTATCAAGTGAACAACAAGCAACAGTCAGTTCTTGCAATCAGTTATTATTATTATTATTATTAAAGCTTTTTATTTTCAAAACATGCAAGGATAATTTTTCAGCATTGACCCTTGCAAAACCTTGTGTCCACAATTTCTCCCTCCTTCCCTCCTACTCCCTCCCCTAGATGGCAAGTAATTCAGTATATATTAAAACATATTAAAAATATGTTAAATCCAAAATATGTGTACATATTTATACAGTTATCTTGCTGCACAAGAAAAATCAGGTCAAAAAGGGGAAAAAAAATGAGAAAGAAAATAAAATGCAGACAACAACAAAAAGTAAAAATGCTATGTTGTGGTCAACACTCGATTCCCACAGTCCTCTCTCTGGGTGCAGATGGCTCTCTTCATCACTGAACAATAGGAACTGCTTTGAATCATCTCATTGTTGAAAAGAGCCATGTCCATCAGAATTGATCATCATGTAATCTTGTTGCTGTGTATAATGATCTTCTGGTTCTGCTCATTTCATTTAGTATCAGTTCATGTAGGTCTCTCCAGGCCTCTCTAAAATCATCCTGCTGATTGTTTTTTATAGAACAATAATATTCCGTAACATTCATATGCCATAACTTGTTCAGCCATTCTCCAGCTGATGGGCATCCACTTAGTTTCCAGTTTGCAAGCAGTTTTGATCATGGAAGTGCGCTAATCAAAAACTAACATTGTTGGAAACATTTGTTATACCTGAGATAGTGACTACTGGGGAAATAGAGAAGTTTTGTTCCTTTTCCACAAGGAGTTTGCTATTACGCATAATAAAGTAGTGAAAGGAATATTGAACTTGGGTCAATCCCTAGGTTGAGCTCTTACTCAGTTGTGACACTTTGTCATTTATTCTTGCTGATCCTTAGTTTCCTCATCTGTAAGATGGGATACTTGCCTCACAGTTGGCAAAGTTTAATTGATTGACTCAAAAATAAAAATAATAGCCTTATATAAATGTTGAACAGGATAAAATATTGTTGGGAAGGTACTTATGCATAGAAATATGAGCTAAGCTTTGTAGTACAGATAAGTAGAATTGTCAAATGAAAAGTATGCTGAAGTACATGGAGAAAGCTTTGTGGAAGAGATGAGACCTGAGACCTTGGAGTTACTAAAAGTGATAGGATATGAACAGACAATTTTCAGATGATGAAATTAAAACTATTTCTAGTCATATGAAAAGATGCTCCAAATCACTATTGATCAGAGAAATGCAAATTAAGACAACTCTGAGATATCGCTGCATATCTGTCAGATTGGCTAAAATGACAGGAAAAGATAATGATGAATGTTGGAGGGAATGTGGGAAAACTGGGACACTGATACATTGTTGGTGGAACTATGAATAGATCAACCATTCTGGAGAGCAATTTGGAACTATGCTCAAAAAGTTATCTAACTGTGCATACTCTTTGACCCAGCAGTGTTTCTATTGGGCCTATATCCAAGAGATCTTAAAGGAAGGAAAGGGTCCCGCATGTGCAAAAATGTTTGTAGCAGCCATTTTTGTAGTGGCTAGAAACTGGAAACTGAATGGATGCCCATCAATTGGAGAATGGCTGAATAAATTATGGTATATGAATGTTATGGAATATTATTGCTCTGTAAGAAACGACCAGCAGGATGATTTCAGAGAGGCCTGGAGAGACTTGCATGAACTGATGCTGAGTGAAATCAGCAGAACCAGAACATCATTGTACACGGCAACAATAAGACTATATGATGATCAATTATGAAGGACATGGTTCTCTTTAGCAATGAGATGTTTCAAACCAGTTCCAGTTATTCAGTGATGAAGAAAGCCATATACACCCAGGGAGAGACCTATGGGATCTTAGCCTGGACCACAACATAGCATTTTCACACTCTCTATTCATGTTTGCTTGCATTATGTTTTCCTTCTCAAGTTTTTTTTTTCCCCCTATACAGCAAGATAACTATAAATGCATATATACATATTCGATCTGTAAAATATTTTAACATAATTAACATGTATTAAACTTCCTGCCATCTAGGGCAGGGAGTGAGGGGTAGGAGGGAAAAATTTGTAACAGAAAGCTTTGCAAGGGTCAGTGTTGGAAAATTACCTATGCATGTGTTTTACAAATAAAATTTAATTTTTAATTAATTAATTTAATTTATTTAAATTTAAATAAATATTAATTTAATTAAAAAAAATAAATGATTGGATTAAAAAAAAGTGATAGGCAAATCTAGTTTTCAAAAGGTCTGCTGAATTTCAGAGTTCACCCCAGTTCTAGGTTATGCTGTCTGGAGGGCCCATGACATAGGTTTTGAATATAAGGTGAACCTTGAGACATACATGGATATAAGTGACTAAAGCTCCACCATCACCCTAGTGCACCTTAGTATTTCAGTGAGACAATGCAAGAAGACAAGTCTCAGGTGCTGTTGCCCTCTTTTCCACCTTTATCCTTTTACTTCTTCACTTTGTTAACTTCTTGCCTGCCTTGATATATATCCTTAATTTTTTTTCTCAATATATTCTCTTTACTTCCCTCTTTTTTCCTCTAATTGCTTTCCCTTGTAATCCTTTTTCTACCAGTCACATCTGATTTTCAGTTAGAGTATTGAGAGTAATTTCTTACAAATTAGAAATGTGTGCTGAATCATTAATTTTAGGCTTGGGTTTGTTTTGTTGGAGGGAAGGGGGTTGCCTTATCTTTAATTAAAAAGAATTCATATTTTACATCATCTACCCTTTACAACAAAAGAATAAAAAAGAAAAATCTGTGCTTCTTTGAATTTTTCTTACTATTATGCAGTATTGCAGTGCTGAGTCATTTGCAATTTTCTAGGTGAGATTAGTTCAGATTGTACCTGTAAACATATTTGAATAGTGTTCAAAATTCAAGAAAATGTGTTATTTTTCAACTGAGTTGCTAGGGATTGTTTAGGATTTGATGCTCATAAATCTGGTCAGTAGTTTACAAGTAAGTATTACAGCCATCAGCAGTTCATCCCTAGTTCTGCCATACAAAGAATGAAATAATCCCAATATATAATGAACTTACACTCTAATGAGGGAGATGGCAAGGACATAAATGTAGAGTGAATACAAAGGTGTTAAAGAAAAGGTAGCTTAGATGGGAAGACATTGGCAAGTGGAATTAGGAAAAGCTTCATGGAAAGAGGGTGTTGGAATTTTTTCTTAAAGGAAACAGTACATTCTAGGCATGTTGGGTAGTCAGTTAGATGACGTTTCATGTGAAGAAAATAGAGAAGGCAAATTTGACTAAATTTTATAGTGGGAGGTAGAGTCCATTGAAACTGTAAAGACAGGTTGGGGAAAATTTGGAAAGCTAACCAGAGAAATTTGTTATATCCTAGACAAATCAGGAAACCAGTAGAATTATATATATATATTGTGTGTGTGTATATATACATATATACATATACACACATACATTTTTGTGTGTATTTATATACATTTGTCTGATGTGTGTGTATACATAAATATATATAACTAGAATGGGGACTAAAGGGGCAGGATGGAAGCTGCTGTAATAATTTAGACAATCACCACCAGCCACAGTAGTGAGTAGAAAGAAGAGGTTGGGTAAAAGAGGTGTGAAGTTAGCAATAACAATAGCAATGGAAATAATGTGGGATGAGAAAGAGTGTAGGAGACAGCCAACATTACATATCATAGAGACTGGAAGAATAGTGGTGTCTTCAACAGAAACAAAAGTATTGGGGAAAAGATAATGAGTTCAATTTTGGACATGTTGAAATATCCAATAGGCAATTAATTAGAGTGTGAGACTGAAGAGAGATGGGTTGCTATATTTGTAGACATAGTCATCTGCATAAAGGTGATAACTAGATCTATGGAAAATGAAGACCAAGAGACAATATAGAGGAAGAAGAGAAAAGGACCTAGGACACAACATCCACATTGTTTAAGAAAGGGGGAATACAGATGATGAACCAGCAAGGAAATTGAAAGAGTGATCAAACTGGTGGAGAGACTAGTGTTGGGGAGAAAAAAAATTACCTAGGAATGGTGTGTGATCATCAATGTCTAGAGCAACAGGTAGGTTAAGAAGGCTTAGGACTGAGAAAAACAGATTTAGCAACTGACCGATCATTGACAGCTTTGGGAAAGAGCAATTTCAGTTAAATGATGAAATTTGAAGTCAGATCCCTTAGAAACGATCCTCTATAAAATAAGCACTCAATTATACCAACACATTTGTGATTCTATAAAGGCCAGGAGCAGACAGCCCTATGCACTGACATGCCAGTGTACTTTCTGCCAACTAAAGAAAACCTGGAACCTGGGAAAGCAACAAAAAGATGTTCTTCAGCTGGAAACCCAAGTAGGAGCAAATTGAAGGCAAGCTATATCATTCACCTCTAGATGGTGCCCCTCAGCTACACTGGCATATTACTTTTCTATAGATTCTAAGTACAGTATTCAAAGTAGAAATCCACATCCTTGGGTTTGCATTGCCATTAATGATATATTTGCTTTGTGAACATAAATGAGATGAAATTGGGTTCTTGAAGATTATGCCAATAGAACAAACTCTGCTTCACGGAAGGGGTGACAGATTTTGTATCTGTTGTCAGAGGACAGAGTAAGACTAAATTTTGATAGGCTCATCACCAGATTGGCCACAAGGTGATTAAATTTTCAGCCACAAAAACTTTTTAAAGACTATCTGCCAAGTTACACAGGCATTGTGTTATGAGTTGATGAAAAGAGTATTCATGAAGACAAAATTCTTTGAAGTATTGGAATCTAAGAAAGCTCATCATAAATTATCTAGTCCACATTCTTACAGGCAAGAAAACTGACCCAGAAAGGTCTTTGTCCAAGGTCTTGTAGTAAGTTATTTGTGTTAGAGCTAGGATTAGATTTGAACCCACCCTCCTCCACTGTACTCTCCCAAACCTTTTTTTCTAAGACTTCAAAATATTTTTCTGATTGTTCAAAAGCCTTCAGACCTAATGCTTGCATACACACACACACACACACACACACACACACACACACACACACCACACCACACCACACCACAACATACTACACACACATCCCTTATGCTGCAATTACTTCATACTGGCTCTTAAAAACTGGTTGTTAAATTTTCAACGTAGGTATTTATACCTTGGAACCAGACTTTAATTTATAGTTTTGTTGATTATCTAAACTTAAGAAAGAGATGAAAAAAATATTAATACAGATTGAACTTTTAAAGTGTGTTGTGGATACATTTCCCCCAGATAGCTGGTTATGACATTTACCAATATAATGCAGAATTTAACTGCCACTAAAAAAATTCATCATTACTATGCTACTTTTTAATTATGAGAAAGACTGGACCAAATACTTCCTTGTCTACATATGTTCTGAGCTTCTCCATAAGTTCAAAACAATATCTAATGTTTACTTCAGTGAAAAAGAAATCATCTCTCTTGAACTCCTGATGTAGAAAGAGGAAGTAAATACCAAAGACGTATCTAAAAGTAAATGTATATAAATAGATGATTTATGAATATGGGGCCAGGGTGAGGGTTGAATTTCCTAGTTTAAAAAAGAAGTTTGTTTGAAATTAAGTTTTTAAAGAACCTTTTGATGAATTCTGGTAAGTTCCCTGACCTGACCTAGCATATGGTGCAAAGAGCTGCTAGTGATGAAATAAAACACCAGACAGAATGTTGGTTCTGCTTAATTCTGTTAAGTGATTTAATACTAATGGGTTTGGGAGGTCACAGAGTACAGAAACATAGAACCGGAAAGTTATTTAATCCACCCTCCCTCCCCCTTATAAAGAAGCTTTCACCAAGCATTCTAGACAGATGGGTATTGATCCCAGAACTCAATTCCAGCATCACCTTCTCGCTATGTCTTCAAATAACTACCTGATTCCAACCCTTCTAAAGACTGATCACTCCCTCTTGCATGAAAATGTAATGTATCCAATCCCAATTGGATTCCTTAGTCTGGCATTCAAGGCTTTCCATTAAATAGGTCCACCCTATAAATCCAGATTCCTTTCTTGGTATTTCCTAGCCCCATCCCTTCATTCCACTGAATTGCTGATTTGGAAGAGACCCCAGAAACCATCTAGTTCAGCTGCTAAAGAAATGAGCCTTCCATCAGGGCAGTCCCCTTGCTGTTCCCATCCACAAAGCCTGCTCATTTCTACTTCAATGACCTTACTCAAGCCTTTCTTCTTGATTAAGATGACTTTATAGCCCCTCTCCACAAAATCAAATCATATAATTCCACTACACACCATCATGAAATTCATCCTTTTCATAAAACCTACCTAAAAGACTACTCCATAACATGTACTCTCAACTCCAAATTTCCTCTAGTATAATGATCTTTATACAACTTTCTTTACTTTCCAAATGAGGACCATAAAACAGCCAGCTAGTTTGATGGTTAAAGGACTGGACTTGGAGTCAGGAGAAAACACCTAATATCCTCCTCAGATATTTATTCTTGCAGGCATGACAACCAAATTCCAGTAAAAGTGTTTCGACAGATGAGCTAAAGCAAGTTGAGAATAACTTGGCCTGAAATCTGTTGGTGAATTGGGGAGCCGTCTATCCCAAATATATAAAGTATTCCTTCCCCAGAGGAAAAGGTAGATGAGAAAATTTGTTCCAACAGTCACGGAGGTGACAGAAGCAGATGTGGTGAGAGCTTGGTCAGACATCAAAGATGCCAGTCATACACTGTACCCAGGGCCATCACCAATCATCCTGACTTTTGTCCTGCCACTGGATTTTGATGACTCTGAAAGAGAGAGTGAGGCTGACAATTTTTGCAAGTCTGTCTCACACAAATCAAATGAGCCAAGAGTCAAGACATAACCCATGATATCATTGGTCCTCTTCAAAAACAAAGGACACACAATTAACTGGGTGATCCTGAACAAGTTACCTAACTTAAAGTCTTCGTTTCCTTATATGTAAAAATGGGGACAATAATAACATCTCCCTTCCAGGATTGTTATGAGAATAAAATGCTATGCAAATGTTATCTTATTTTATTCTAATAAATACTAACAAGGCAAGGTTATGTATTCAATGATCCCTTGAATTCCATATCAAATCCACGATTCTATGATTTTATGCAAAACATTTCTTTACTCGCTGAAACTGATGCTTTGTGTAGAGATAACTATTGCTTATTCAGTTTTTATTTAATAAGCATGTACAATATGTCCAACCTTGTTGATGCTCTATGGAGGATACAGAAAAAAATTGTTAAAACAATCTTCCTAAAACTGAGTCTAACCAGGCCACTTTTCCCTAACCCTCACTTTCAGTAAACTTCAGTGGCTTTCTATACAAATGCAAATCCTCTGTTTTATAAACCCTTCATAAGTCAGCTCCTTCCCATCTTCTCAGTTTTCTTTACCTTTCTTTACCTTACCTCTGTGTGCCCTTGTGAGAGAATACATCCCAGCTTTTTGTAACTAGTGTTCTTGATCTATAGATACCATTTCCAAAAGTTAATTAAGTTCACTAGTTGATTGCTAAGTGGCAAACCAGTGGGTATTTTATATGCTATATAGTATTAGAAGTAGTGACTCATGAGGATATCCCTAAAACTCCAGGTATCAGTTTCCTCTCTCTCTCTCAACCCAACTTTTTAGAGCCAGTGTAAATTAGAGAATTGGGACCAGAAGGGGTGATATATACATACATTATACTTATACAGATTTATATTTTACATATACATATATATATCTCATGCATATATATACATATATATGTGTGTGTATATATATATATATATGTATTTTCTATATCTATCTATCTATTTCTCTATTTACATGGTATCCCCAAAGGCTTAGTGCAGTTTTAGCTTTATCATCCTATATATGTATTTTCTTCCCCTACATAATACAGACTCCTTGAGGGCAGGAATTATTTCATTTTTATACTTACAGTAGAATAATGTCCTATTGTTTAAGAGCAAGGTCTCTATTCATCCTAAGCAAGGACTTATATATAGTAGTCACCTGATTAATGAGCTGAATGAGGTAGCTTTAAAAGCTGTTCAGCTTTATGTAAACAACAACTCAATATAATTAGTAAATTGATTTTCTGTCACCTTTCCAATTTCTTAGTCTTTTTAATAGCCTTCATGAATCTGTAGGGCTTATTCCTCCTACCCTTCCTCAAACAAAAGACTCATAGCCTTCTGCATCAATGAAATACTTTTGTTCCAAAGTGTCTTCTAATAATTACCCAATCAACCCTTAGGAAAAGGAAAAGCACCATTATTTGTTATTTTGATCTGACAAAGGGGACAACTGAAGCCCAGGTCTAAAAGTGAGTCAATTTAAGTTTACAAGTCTCTACCCAAGATGCCCAGATCTTTGCTGGGTGATGTAGGGACACTCAAGAAGAAATATAAGGTACAATTCCTATTTTCGAGAACCTCACTGGAGATAATACTAACATAAGTGAAATAGTAAGAGACCAGTACAAAATGACTACTAATTGGATATTTGTCTTCAGGTATAAGTTGAAGTAAATGATATTGAAATTTTTTCTGACTCTCCTGAGGTCAGTGTCAACTTTAAATTACCCAAATTAAGGTGAGTACATAACTAGATGCTAAATTGAAAGAGAATATTCAATATATGTTTATACAGTAGTTCTCAAACCTTTGGTCTCAAGATTCCTTTATATTTATAACAATTATTGGGAATTCCCCCCAGGAGTTTTTATTTATTGATTGGTCCTATAATTTCATTGGCATAAGGAACTCCCAGTAATAAAATTCCCTCTAATAATGAAAATAAACTGATTCCTCTAATTTACCATTTTAGAAGGCTGAATTAGATTATCACTGAGAAGGTAGGCCCATATGAGGTCTCATAACTGACTATGGGGGTTATGAAATTATGATTTTTTAATCAGTGAAGTTTGATTTGTATACCTGTTTTATACACTTATATACCCAGGGTCATGTAAAGATTTTTTTAAGTGAAAAGAAGTTGCAGTGGAAAAAGTTTAAGAAGCCCCGTGGACAGACTAGGAGACTGGAAAGGTTAGAAGGATCTTCAGTATAAAGAGTTTTAAATGACAAATAAAGGATTTTGTATTTGATTTTAGAAAAAAAGCAGGAAAAGCCTTTTGCAGAAGGTAGCACTTGAGCTAAGTATTGAAGGGAAAATAGAGATTCTAGGAAAGAAGAAGGAAAATATTCTGGGAATTGGGGATAGCAAGTACAAAGACATAGAGATGGGACATAGAGGACAGATGGCATGTTGTTTATAAATAATAATAATAATTAACATTCACATAAGACTTTTAAGATTTACAAAATGTTGTACAAATATTAACTTTGTACTCCCAATGGCCTACAAGGCCATTATTATCCCAATTTGATAGATAAGAGGCAGATGTGTTGTCCATGGGCACACATACAGAAGGTATCTGAGACTAGATTTGAACACTACACACTGTACCACCTAGCAATCTCAACAGCAAGAATAATAACAACAGTCCAAATTTAAATAGTACCTTAAGACTTCCAAAATCACCTCACTCCATGAACCTCAGTTTCCTCATCTATAAAATGAGGAGTTTGGACTAGATGGTTTCTGAGTTTCTTTCTAATTCTAGATCAAAGGTCCTATATTTTTGTGCTCCATTTTAGTCACAAAAGCCCCAGCATTTTTGTCCCTTCTTAGTGCCCCTTTTTTCCTTTAAAATTTAACCCAAGCACCTGCTCCTACATGACACCTTTCTTGATTCCTCCAGAGGCTGGTGCCTCACTCTCTCTGCAATCTGCAGTGGTTCTCCCTGGACAAACTCTCTTAAAGTGAGGAAGGAAGGCTCCATTTCCCCTGCAGCCTTCTAGAGATACCCTCTGAGGGTTTGGGTTAGTTTTCTCTAATATTATTGACTTGAGACCCCATTCCAACATGTTTCCCCCACTGTTAACCTTCAGCAATCAGTGCCCTGGTTCCCTTTAACTAATAGAAAAAAAAAAAACATTTCCTTTTACAGAAAGATATTGACTTAGCAGATATAGCAAGAACAGAAATATAAACATTTTGCCCCAACATCTGGGAAAATACTGTCCCTTATACCACCTTAGACCCTGGGAAGAGGAAATCCATACTGAATTAACTCACTTGTAGCCTTTACTCCACCAAGTTCATTTCCAAGTATGGAAAAGCCACTGGACAAGTTCAAATCTCTGCTTATGCTGAACCAGATCCTGAAGGTGATTCCCTGGGGGGCCTTCAGCACAGAAAAGTAAGGAGGTTGGAATAGAGAGCCTCTGAGGTCATAGCTAGAGAGTCCTGCCTTGGATTCGATACCTATTGTTACTGCTGGCTCATTCTCTTGATCTTAAGAAATTCACAATGTCATGGCTACTTCTAGTCTAGTTTCACCTAAAACAGGAAAGAAGGAAGAGTTATAGAATAGCAGAGCAATTCCCTCATGGGCCACATTGATGCCTGAAGCCTCTCTTCCTACTAAAGGCTTTGTCCTCATTTGCCCCATAGAAGCCAGTCTAGAAAAACAAAAAGCACACGTGTGACTCTGACTAGTGCTCTTGAATGTACCCCAATTCCTAAGTTTCTCTTTGCCCTGTGGTTAGCAGACTGGAGCCATCCTTAGAAGGTCTGTGTAGGCTCTAAACCAGGGCACTTCCATTGCATGTCATCATGCTTTTCTAAAAGCAGACTCCCTAGTCTCTTTCCTTTGGAGAATCATCAGTCCCTGTTACAAATTTTCTTATATATGCATAAATATATACATCATATCATCTGATAAACTATAAGCTCACTGAGGGCAGAGGCTTGTGGTTTGGGGGCTTTTGCTTGTTTGTATTTGATGTCTATATTCCTAGTATTTAGCATGGTGCCAAGCATTTACATATGTGTGTACATGTGTGCATGTGTACACACACAGAACTTAATGATTGTTGATTAAGTCATTCATTGATTTTACAGAAGTGGAAAATGAGCTGAAATAATTTTCCTGTGCTTCTATAATGGTAGGTGTTAGAACTGGGACTCACATCCGGTCTTCTGACTCCTGCAATATTCTTTCAACTACATCATTTCTTTTCACTCTCAGTTCTCAGGAATTTAAAAAAATAAATTCTCAAGACATCTTTCTTCCTGTTTGTGAACCACATACTACTACAATCTCTGCCCAGAGGCAGGCTCATAGGTTCTCACCCACTCTGTGGTTGTCTAGGTCTCTTTGCTTGTATCCAAGTTGCTATAGAGATACTGGAAGGGTGAGTCAAAACTGGACATTTGCTCAAGATGTCTCACCTTGCAGTCTAAGAGCATCTCAGTAGAAGACAATTTTTCAAACTGGATTAATATTATATTCCCAGCCCTGATCTTTAAAAATACTGTGGAATGGCTCTTTGGGAAGGAGAGAAAATACTTAGAATAACCGTGATGATGTAAGAAACAGAAGACATCTTTAAAGCTTATTTTTAAAAATCAAAAGAATAGAATCAAATCATCTTTTACAGACTTGCCCTTCAGGCGGCTTTGGCTGAAAGGAAGGAAGGTCTCCTTGGCATTTCCTGGCTTATTAAGATTTTGTAATTAACCTTAATGGTGCCTAAAGAAGGCAAATCCACAGTCCCAGGTCCTCACTATCAAAATAGTGCCAGCTCACCCTAGAGTCAAACATCTCACAACCTTCAAAACCAGGTTAAAAACCCATAAAAATAGGGTACCCAGGACTGGCCTGTTTGGCTTTTTCCTACTTAATATATTCAAGTGAGGAGCCAAGAACTAAGCCCTTGCTAAGAAACACCTTAGGTATTTATGTGCCAATCAGGACTGGAACCATTAGCTCATTAGTTTATAGTCTCACTGTTGCTTCTGTCCCTGATGTGTCCATTATTCCTGATTTTAGGTGATGCTTCAAAGGATCAAGAGAGCAAGCAACCAGAAGGTCTGGGTGTAGAATCTAGGCCATTTTTGTAGCCATATAATCCATCATGAAGATCCCAAGGAACAACCTTCAACCTTTGGAACCTAGTCCATAGATTCTTCCAAACACTGGGAAATGAACTTAAGTCAAGATTTACTTTTAAGGGACTGAGAAGCCAGGGGACATAATGTACTTCCAGGTATCGGGCAGAAAATGTTTATAACTCCTCTTCTATATAACTGCAGTAAGTATCCCTTTTTTTTTTTTTTTTTTTTTTGCTTTTTGCTGAGGCAATTGGGGTTAAGTGACTTGCCCAGGGTCACACAGCTAGGGAATGTTAAGTGTCTGAGACCAGATTTGAACTCAGGTCCTCCTGACTTCAAGGCTGGTGCTCTATCCACTGCGCCACCTAGCTGCCCCTGTAAGTATCCCTTTGTAACAACTTTATAAAAACTAACTGATGTAAAATGATTAGTTGAAACTAGGCCAGTAATCACTGGAGGTTAAAAGTTGGGGGAACACACCAAAATGTGGGTTCAATGTTCAATTCAATTCACATACTCTCAATTCAAAATACATTATTAGTAAGCTATTTTTGAAAAATAAGGATCCCTCTCAAGGGAAAGATGTAACTGGCCCAATGAAGT
The DNA here is from genome assembly GCA_023553655.1 of Myrmecobius fasciatus. Taxonomy (NCBI): domain Eukaryota; kingdom Metazoa; phylum Chordata; class Mammalia; order Dasyuromorphia; family Myrmecobiidae; genus Myrmecobius; species Myrmecobius fasciatus. The sequence continues at coordinate 267,638 of JAJPUD010000091.1, forward strand.
CTGAACTTGTTTACAGTAGCCTTCCTGCAGAGACAAGAAATCTTGGGACCCACAGCATGCTGCCTCAGGGTGTATGAATGTACAGAAATGCTGGCCTACAGGAACCCAAACCAGTACAAGAAAGTGTGCCAAGAGGCCACCATTGAGGAAAGGGTAGAAGTTGCCCCACTACATTGATTCAGATTCCAGCAGATGCTTGAAAGAATAAAATGTTTCTAGTGCTTAGACTTATTTCTTCTACTTAAGGACTAGGGGTGGGATTGGGGTAGGAGTGAGAAGTGGGAATTAAGAGAGGGAGTCAGCTCCTAATATGGATGGCCCCTCCAGGGTCAACCAGCCCTTTGTGCAATATGGGAGGGGAATCCTAAATAATTATCATGGGGACTTATTTCCCAGAATTCCCTGAATCCCAAATTATTTGTTATCATGGGGACTGAAAATTTCCCAGGTCTCTTTCTTTTTTTTTTTAATTATTATTTTATTTGTGCTTTTTCAATATATAGAATATCACAGTCATTTCCTACTCCCAACCCTCTCTTCCCTTCAGAATGAGCTGTCCCTAGTGACAAAGGAAGCAATTAAGCAAAAACATCTGCTACAGAGGCAATATCTGATAATATATTCAATATGTTGTCCTAGGAGTCCCTCTGTACCTCTGCTGGGGAGGGTGGAGATAGACTATATTATCTCTTCTCCAGAATATTCATTCTTTGTGTTTTCCATTACTCATAGTTCAACTTCCTCTTAGTGATCTATTCATTTCCATTGTGTTGCTGAAGTGATTTGTCACTTCTTTTTCCAGCTCATTTTACAGATGAGGAAACTGAGGCAGACAGGGTTAAGTGACTTGTCCACGGCCACAAGCCTGTATCTGAGACTGGATTTGCATATTTGTATTTATTAGCTTCACATTTATGTTGCATGTATTCATATTATATATATATATATATATACATATATATACATGTGTACACATATGTACATATATATTCATAGGTATTTCCTTACATCAAAACAGGGATTGTTTCATTCTTTATATTTGTATCTCCACTGCTTGGCATAGTGCCTAGAACATAGTAGGCACTTAATAAATACTGGTTTATTCATTGATTGAGGAATGGGTAAGGAATCCAACAATTGTTTCTAAAGGGTCTAAAGTGAAAAAGGCTTATCTATGCAACATAGTAAAACAGATGAGGAAATTGGGCAAAAGGAATCTAGGAGCGGGGCGAAAAATCAAAGTAACAAACAAATAAAACCACACAAGAAAGAAAAAGAAAGGAAGCTTCTGGGATTCTATGTCTGGCTCTCTCGTTTTCTCTCTCAACTATCTCCCTTGATGATCTCATTTAATGCCATTGATTGCTTCAGCTGTCACAGATTTGAAGGTGAAACCATTATCTACCAAACTGGGGACTAAATAAAGTGTCACATGGCTTTTTCCCAAAAAATATAAAATGGGTCTTAACCTTACCAAAAAATGGCAAAACAAATAATTCATATCAATGCCTATAAATAGTTGAAACAATTACTTTGATCTCCAATGAGTCTCCATTTGCCCAGGACTACCCCATATTGGAAGTACTCCCATACAGCTAAAGCATTTGTTCCCTATCCCCTGGGTACTATTTCTCCCAAGTACCTATGGAGTCCTTCAGACTTCTAGCTCTAAATTAAGGCAAAGAGGAGTGGTCTCCATTGATTATGCAGAGGTAAGTAACCAGGACATCCTGTTTTTAAAAAATGAATTAAACTTGAGGACATTAGCTAGCCGGGACTGAACTATGTAAGAAATTGTGTTTGGTGTCTCGGGCCAGCAAACTCCTTCTGAACAGAAAAAGTCCATTCCAGCTAAGTGTTAGAGAAATGAACAGACCTGCTTGGGGGAAAAGGCTGAGGAGGGCTTCTCTTTAGGAAAGACTCTCCCACAATGTGCTGTCCAGGGCTGTTAAGGGCTTTCTTGAGGACTTTAAACAAAAAAATATGATCATAGATACCTGAGTTCATAATGAGAAGACAAAATTCATTGGAAGAATCATTGGAAAAATCATTGATGTTGGGAAAAAGAAAAGAGGATGGCAGAGAATGAGATAGAGAGATAGTATCATGGAAACAATGAATATAAGCTTGGACAAACTGTGAGCAATGGTTAAGGATAGAAGAGCCTAGTGAGCTATGGTCTGTGGGGTCACAAAAAGACACAAACTGAATGATTAAAACAATGACAAAAAAAAATCTGAGCTCACTGATGTTTCTGTGAGGAAGAGGTGGTGTCCAGCTAAGGACTTCTGGAGAAAAAACCAGAAAGCTAAAAGAAGGGAGAAGCATCACAACCTTGTCCCTTGAACCTTCATGGACCAGCAGGACAATGCTGAGGGGCAGCCATATTGACCTGCTAGAGACCTGTGCCTTTGATTGTTACTACACATCTGGCCAAGGCTAATTGTTGAGTGAAGACCAGCCCATGAGAGCCCCACAGGGAGCGGCCCTGGGACATTGGAGAAATGGGTTGTCTCTCCACATGGATACTTTGATTATATATGTTCCATGGCTCTAGAAGCTGTAAGTCTTTAGCCCTGATCCATTAAGCATTTGAAATGAATAGCTTAAAGACTTATCAAATTTGTAGAGAGGCAGTTAATGACAAATCTGGAATGTAAAAATAAACAAAAAACCCAAATACTTAGACTAGAATGATGCACTGAGTTGAAAATGAAATTTCATAAAGATAAATTTAAACTCCTGCACTTGCGTTCGAAACAATAAACTGCAAAAGCACAGGAGCATTGGCTTAATAAAAGTTTATTCAAAAAGACCTAGGCATTTTAGGTGACTATAGACTCAATGTATTTGATAGTGGGATTTGGCTACCATAAAAAGGGACAGGAAAGAGTAAGCATTAATTAAGCACCTACTGAATGCCAGGCACTGTACTGAGGCTTTTATAAATATTATTTCATTTGATCTTTACATCAACCCTGAAAGGTAGGTACTGTTATCCCAACTTTGCAGTTGAGGAAACTTAGGCAAATAGAGGACACCCAGCTAGCAAATGTTTGAGAAAAGATTTGAATGCAGATCTTCCTATTTCTGGATCCAACACTCTCTCCACTGCACCATCAGTGACCAGTAAAACCAATGCAAAGTTAGGCTGCATTAGCTCCCATTAGAGCCAACCCTTGTAGCCTTTTCATGCTTGGATCTAGGCCTTCACTTTACTTCCTGGTCACTAGTACTGTCCTTGCTGCATCTACCCTGCTTCCTGGTCACCATTAATATCCATGTTAACCTCACTCAGATCATTTCTTGGGGAAACTTGGACTCCAACTCAGGAACCATCATGGGCAAGGTTTTACTTTACACCTCCTAGAACCAATCAATCTTCTATTTCACTTTCTGGCCATCAGCTCCAAACCAATCCCCTTGAGTGTAGTTTCCTCCTCTCTCCAAGTTCCTTTTTTTATGTTCTCTTGTACTATTACAGTGTTAGATGCTTAAGGAGATAGCCCCCAGCTTGCTTGCTTGCATTTATATCCTCAGTGGCTGGCCCTTTAAAAACACATAATAAATGTTTTGCCTAATGATCAATTAAAAGATGTGAAGTGTCCAGGATTATGATGATGAAAGTTCTGAAGTAGTCTATCACTAGAAGAGGTCTACCCCAAGAAGAAGCCAAAGTCTGAACTGACCTGCACATTTTATGAAAGCTCTGGGTATTTGGAGAATATCCAGAAAATAGTGAGCTAGGTCATGAAGACTTTTAAAATCATTCTCACATGAGTGAGCATCCATGGAGAGAACCAGGGCTATTTTGACTCAGAAGAGAAAATTTAGGTGGGATGTAGCCTCAATCCCTAAATATTTTTGGATTGTCATTTGAAAGAAAGATTAAACTTATTTGCTCAGCTTCAAAGGACAGAACTAGGAACAATAGGTGGGAGTTATGGAGAGATAGATTTTAGTCTGAGGTCAGGAAAGACTTCCTAATAATGAGGACTGACTAAAGTAGAAAGAGCAGTCCTAGGGGGCAGTGATTTCTTCCTCACTGAATGTCTGATGGAAGGCCTGATGACCACTAGGCAAAAATATTCTAGAGGGACATCTTGCTTAGGTGAGGAGTACATTGGAATACTTTCCCAGTCGAGATTTTTAGAATTTCTCAACCCCAGCCAAGGATGGAGTCAGTAGGATTATTCTACCCTCCTTCAGACACATCCTTCAGGCAATGTAGTTTCCTTTATGATTTGGGTTTTCCTCTTTGATATTCTTTTAAACCTGATTTCATCTGTATTAAAGTATTGGGTACTGGGAGAAATGATCACAATCTGATTTCTCCCTCTATACTTCAATTAAAATATGTAAAGAATTATACAGACCTTAAAAGTGTGATGTAATTTACCATTATTGTTATTGTTAACTCAAACCCTTTTGGGGACAGCCTTATTCTCTGCAACCCTGCCTAGCACAGATCTAGGACCATCAAATACTTGCTCATTGTTTGATTGATTTAATCTTAAGCCATCAGTGGGATCCATAAGTTTTTCACCTATTTTTTTGGAACAATAGGATTGTTGCAGTTGGTTTTTTGTCCTTTGTTTTTCAAGAGGACCAATGACATCAGGAGGGACATTTCTAGACTTGCAAGTTAATTGGATTTAAGTGAGGCAAAGCTGTGGTCTCTCTTCTCCATAGTCACTGGATTCTAGTAGCAAGACATAGATCATGATGACTGATATGGTGGAAAACCCTGACTTTTTTAAGGAGCAATAACAAAATAAAGGGGGAAAGGACTAATGTAATGAGCTGCTATCAGAATCAGGAAGAAGGCAAACCAGGACTTTCACAGAAAAGAGAAGAATGGCTTGTTTCATAATTGGAAAATCTTTCTACAGACTGACCAAAGTTTTAGAAAGACTTGAGTTTGAGCTGATCTTAAGGTTTGAGGTTCAGAGGAGTATAGATTAAAACATGGAAAAGACTTTTAAGGTCAGTTAGTCATAGGATTATATATTGAGAGTTGGAAGGGACTTTTGAAGTCAGCTTTATTGTGATTCATTCACAGTGACACAGCTAATAAATGGAAGAACCAGGGTTCAGAATGATGTCCTCTGCAAATCTCATGTTTTTCATCATAAAGGTAAAAAGCATGGATAGAAATCAGGTGAAGAGCTATGATTCAAAATTAACTATCCTAATACATGCTATTTCTATCTTATTTAATATTGAACCTAATCAGAATGTTTTCAGCCCTATGCAAAGTGAATCCAGAAATCAGCTTATTCTCTCCTCTTTTTTAGGAAATGTTAAAACACTCATCCTGGGAACTTGGTTTCCCAGACTGTTATTACTGCCTTGATGAGCATCTTTAACATAGACATGATAGGAACCTAGGATTTCCCAAACTTAGTATCTTCAAAGCAGTCTCAACATCCTTGTTCCCATCTTTATTTCTCCCTCATCCCCTGAGAAACTTCCTGTAGTTATATTTCCCCTATAAAAGATGTGTTTATGATGAATATCTTTAATAAGTCCTTTACAGGACTAAGCCCTCTATGAGGTACTTGTGTCTTCCCTTTAATGACATCTTTCTCCTTACTAACTCTGGTCAGTCTGCCAAACTCCTCTATGGAACACTCACACTTCATGGTGGCATATCCTTTGATGGCTTCTTCCAAACCCCTCTGACTCTATTGCTCTTCCAAATCCATTTCATAGTTACCATTCCTTGTGCCTATTTTATCTTTTCATTTTTGTCTGTAACCTCTTCTCTTAAAGTTACCTTTTGTTAAGGAGAAAATCATTGTGACTTTGTTACATGTGCATTTTGAACTAGAAATTACTACTCTGAATCATCACCATGGGTACCTTTAGGAGAACATAAAGTATGTCTACCATATATAAAAATGGATGTGATAAGGTATATTTAGGTAGATAATATTTAGATCCAAGATTAATGTATAGTAATAATAAATACAATAACACACTCTTGTAGCCATTATAGAATACTCTACTTGGTAATAACACTGTAAAAAGGGGAATTAAAGTATTTCTATCCCCATCTTAGACATAAAGTAGGAATAACTTGTCTATGACAAAACATATAGCTGATGTGTCAGAACTGAGATTAGTACCTAGATATTCTGATTACAACTCCAGGACTTTTACACTTCAGCATGCTGGTATCTATATGGAAAATCTTAAATCTTAAGTAAACTCTGAGCAGAGCAAAAGCTAGCAATTGTGATGTCTTGGGCAAACAGTACTAAATTAAGTAGTGTTTGGTTTTACAATTCAGGATTGAAAAAGAATATAAAAAGTAATTTCAACAAGTTTTCTTGAGTAGGAGGAATGATTTTCTTAGGGGCTCACAGAGAAGTATTATTAACAATTCAAGAATGTGGCAGTTTCCTGTATCACTGATTATTTTTGTAAACTAAGTATTAGCTTCCTACTTAACTAACCAGTTACAACACTGCTAAAAGAGTATATATCTTAAGTTTTTGCAATAAATTTCAGTGCCCTGGAGCAAAAGTCCAGTCATTATGTCCCAGTTATAATTCTATGAATAAAATATACTTTTGCTCTCTTACATGCACAACTCCCCAAATATCAGAGCTACCATAGTAAAAATCTCTCTTGGAGAAAGACCTAAATTAAAACATACCTTAGATTTCAAGACTCCTGACTAGAATTCTACTCTCTGTAGTTCTGTGATTTGGGTGTTGGGTGTTGGATGCCATGTCTATAGAAAAATGTTGCTCTTGGGTCTCTTGTTGCCTTGCTCCTGCCACTAAAAAAAATGTTTAAAGGCCCTTGACCATTTTTACCTGTCTCAAAGTTTTACAGCCTTCTCGTTTAGTGTCCTGGAAACCACAGAATCTTAGAAACTATATAGTTCAATTTCCTACCCAATGTGTAACTCTCTTTTGCAATAAGCCTGAAGATAATTTAGCCTGTTACCTGATACCTCCAGTGATGGGGAACTCAGTACCTAAAGAGATGCTTTCACTCTTAGACGGTTATATCTGTTAGAAAGTTCTTTCTAATGCTGGTCTGGAATCAGTCTTCCTGTAACTTCTATTCATTTGTCCTAGTTCTATTCTTTGGAACAACAAACTATTCCTTTCTACATAACTGTCTTCCAGATACTTAAAATATTGTGATCATTTCTTTCCTTAGTCTTCTTTTATTTAGGCTGAATATTTCTAGTTCTTCCAACTGTCAGTCAAGTGGTCAGTAAACATTTATTAAATGTCTACTATGTGCCAGAAGCCATGTTAAGTACTGCCTCCCACCCCAGTACTCAAACTGCTTAGCATCATAATTGCCCTTCTGTGAATGCTTTCTGATTTGTCACCATATTACTTAAAGGACATCATAAAGAACTGAGAGAGGCAGTATGTAGATAGAGAATTGACATCTGTGTTTTGAATTTGACACATAATGGCCCTGTGATCCCTGGCAAATTACTTCAACTTCTCAGGTCAATTCCCTTAGATTGTTCATGATAGAGAAGGGAGCAATCTGCATTGCTGGAGTTTTCTCTTGGGAAGTTCCTTATGCCAGTGAGAACACGTCTCATTTCTATCACTATCACATATTCAACTGAACATAATACTCCATATGTGGTCTGACCACAACAGAATACAGTGGGACTATTACTTTTCTTGACCTGCTCACTATACTTTTTATTAATGCTGTTTTAGAGTGTTGGGTCTCTTAGCAACTACATTATGTCATTGGCTCGTATTAAGCTTGTGGTCAACTATGACTTACCACCTCATAGATCTTTTTTTCATATGAACTCCTGCCAATTCCTCTAGGTTTATGACCCTAGAGGGATGGCAGAATTATTAGAAAGGGTCTCAAAATGGACATCGTATCAGCCACGATCATTTTGACCTTTAAAAAAATAAACATTTTATTGACTGAATATGTCTCACATGCATATATGTATATGTGTGCTCTTTTAAAAAATTATAATTAATCTTTTTATATCATCTGTATCTTGTATTATGCTTTTTAAATGTGTGCATATGCTGTTGTGATAAAATACAAATTTATTCAAATCTGACCTCAGACATTTAGCACTTCCTGGCTGTGTGATCCTGGGCAAGTCACTTAACCCCAATTGCCTCAGCAAAAAGCAAAAAAAAAAAATACAAATTTATTAAAAGCTATTATGTCTTTTCTCAATTAATTGATTCTGAGTATATCTTTTATCAAAGGGATCTTCAAACTTGAAGAGATTGAGAACCACCTTCCTAGGCTTCCTGACATGTTCCATTATTCAGTGTCTCTGTTCTATTTATGGGCAGGGGCTGGGAAAGAGTAGAGAGAAGAGAAATTCCAGATAGGAGGGCAGCTGACTAAAAAGAAGATCTCAATCTTCTGAGTCAGTCAGTCAATCAAAAAGAGTGGGGGAGAGGGAAATGAAGAGGAAAGGAGAGAAGAGAAAGAGAGAAAAGGAGGCGAGAACAAGAGAGACAGAGACAGATAGAGACAGAAAGAGACAGATAGATACAGAGACAGAAAGAGACAGAGAGACAGAAACATAGAGAGAGACAGACAGACAGACAAAGGGAGAGAGGAAGAGGGACAGGGAGAGGGAGGGACAGGGAGAGATAAGGAGAGACAGACAGGAGGAGAAAAGGAGACAGGGAGAGAGAGGCAGAGACAGAGAGTGAAAAGCAGCAAAAGAGAGAAAGAGACAGAGTTGGGGGAGGGAAAGAGGGAGGAGAAAGGGAAAGGGACAGGGAGAAAGAGGGACAAGGAAGAGACTGGGAGAGAAAGGGGAGACAGGGAAACAGGGAGAGGCAGAGACAGAGAGAGACAGACAGACAAAAAGAGAGGCAAAGACAGAGACTGAGACAGAGAAAAAGAGGGGAAGGGAGGAAGGGAAGAGGAAAAGAGAGGGGGAAGAGACAGACAGACAGACAGACAGAGACAGATATGTAGTGTCTAGTGGAGAACAAAGACAGACTTTTAAAGTAGAAAGTTTTGTGTCCTATATAAAAGAATTTCTGCAGTAGTTCCTGACCCCAGACAGGCAGCCAACTATTTGAAACCCCAGTTTGAATTGTGTCTGGGTACAATGGAAGGCAGCCTTAGACTCATGAGGAGGCATTGGCCTTGTTGAGAACAGCTGCCCCAGCACCCAAAGCTGCAATGAAGAGCCTGTTCCTTCAGCCCTCTGGCCAGATCCCATTGGCTCAGGTCCTTGGGAGCTCTAGCCAAGTCCAGTTCCATGAGGGATGCTTGTGTTTCTGGCCCAGTGATGACCTTGGTGTATTGCTCCCTTTCTGGCTCCATGAGTTATGTTATAACATATTGCATTGCTATAAGTGGCTGCCATGTTTCTGAAAAATCACAGGAGTGGAATGTCTTTCAATTCTACAATTCATTAATCAACCAGAAAATCAATCAATTAGTCAAATATTTATTTATTTATTTTTGCTGAGGCAATTGGAGTTAAGTGACTTGCCCAGGGTCACACAGCTAGGAAGTGCTAAATGTCTGAGGTCAAATTTGAACTCAGGTCCTCCTGACTTCAGGGCTGGTGCTCTATCCACTGCACCACCTACCTTCCCCTCAATAAATATTTATTAAGCGCCTGCTGAATGCTAAGCATTATGCTAAGTATTGGGTATTTTTGAGTATCATGTGCCATAATTATGCTAAACACATGACATAAATATAGTATCTGCTCTCAATAAGCTTCAATTTTAGCTATGGGGGCAGAATTCCCCACAGAAATAAAATGCTAAATACTATAATAATGAATATAAGAAAAAAAAGAATCAGAGAACCATGAATATAGAGTTAGAAGGGATCTTAGAGACATCTTCTATAGATAGGGGTTCTTAGCTTAGGTATCTGTGAACTAAATTTAAAAATATTTTGATAGCTATATTTTAATATTGGGGCAGCTAGGTGGCACAGTGGATAGAGTACCAGCCCTGAAGTCAGGAGGACCTGAGTTCAAATCTGGTGTCAGACATTTAACATTCCCTAGCTGTGTGACCTTGGGCAAGTCACTTAACCTCAATTGCCTCAGCAAAAAGAAAAAAAAAAAGACTCCTCTTCTTGAATTCAAATCCAACCTCAAATATTTATTAGCTGTGTGACTCTGGACAAGTCACTTTACCTTGTCTGTCTCAATTTCCTCATCTGTTGAGTGAGTTGGAGAAGGCAATGGAAAAAAAAACAAACCTCTAGTATCTTTGTCAAGAAAATCCCAAATTAGCTCACATAGAGCTGGACATAACTGAAACAATTCAACAACAATAAATTTCCTATTATTTAAGGACAATAGAGAGAGGATTCGGATTTTCAGGAGAGACATATCCTCATTAGCTGCCAACACATATGTCTCCAAAAGCTTCCTAACCCTTCTCTAGTTGCCCCAATCTTTCTCAGTATGGAGAAGATAGGAAATTTTATAGTTGTTATACCCTTAACCCTGACCACCCAATGATTAAACTTTTAAGACTTTTCAAACATTTCCCAGAAAAGGGAATGTTAGAGATTGAATAAGGGAAATGATCTCAGAAGTGATGAATGATTCTATGACCTACAACAAATTACGGATGACCTTTGGCATGAATTAATCACTCCCCGAAATTATAACTTGGACCCGTCCTCAGGTAGTTCAGTAGCATAGTCAAATACACAGGACAGAGATTAGATAGAAAGACAGAATCAGGTCTTTCTCACCTCCTCTCCTTCCCCTTTGCATCCACCAATTTCCTATGTTTTTGCTAATGCAGTATTTGAAAAGCTAGTTTCTGAAATACTAGTAGCAAATATTCTGCATCTTCCCATTTCAATGTGTTGGTTTTCTTTTCTCACCCCTGTGGTCCAGTTTTCCCTAGTTTCCATAAACATTCTGAGTTTTCATAAAAGAGAGCAAACTGAAAAAACTCTAATATTATTTTATGGAGAGAAATAAAGAAAATATTCCTCCTTGAAACAAAGGATGACTGAAAATGATCATCCCAAACTGAGAGAATGAGACTCTAGAGGAAATTACTTTAGAAGCATAAATTATTTTTTAAAATTAAATTTCATTTTATTTTTAGATCTGTATGCTCTATCTCTCATCTGTCCATTCCTCCCTACCCCATTGAGCAAGCAAGAAAACTAAAACCCCCATTATAGACATGTATAATCAAGAAAAAGAAATTTTCATTTTGGCCATGATCAAAAAGAAAAATAAAGTCTCAAAAGTCTCAATCTGTGCTCTCAGTTTATCACCTCTCTATCACAAAGTTGGCCAACAGGTTTCATCATGAATCTTCTGGAGTTGCAGTTGATTACTAAATCTTTCAAAGTAGTTTGTCTTTACAGTATCATTGTCCATGTATAAATTGCTCTCTTGGTTCTACCCATTTCACTGTGTATCAATTTATATGAGCCTTCTCAAGTTTCTCTGAAATCATTCTTTTCTTCAGTTTTTACAATATAATAACATTCCATCATATTCCCATACCGTAACTTGTTTAATCAGTTCCCCATTGATGGGCATCCCCTCAAGTTACCAATTCTTTGTCACATACCCCCAAAGAGCTGCTATAAATATTTCATGAACTAAACTTTTACTTTTTTATTTTTTTCTTTATTAAAGCTTTTTATTTTTCAAAACAAATGTGTGGACAATTCTTCAACATTAGCCCTTGCAAAACCTTGTGCTCCAGTTTCTCCCCTTTCTCCCACCCCCTTTCCTAGCTGGCAAGTAGTTCAATATATGTTAAACATGATAGAAATATATGTTAAATCCAATATATGCATGCCTATTTATACAATTATCTTGCTGCACAAGAAAAATCAGATCAAACAAAAAAAATTAAAAAGAAAATAAAATGCAAGCAAACAACAACAAAAAGAGTGAAAATGCTATGTTGTGAACCACACTCATAAACTAGACTTTTAAAAAGAGCTCAGGAGAACTTTTGACTGAAGCCCCACATCTAATCCCCTCCTTTTACAGATGGAGAAACTGAGGAAGTGACTGATCCAAGGTCATACAAAATGTGAAGTGCTTGTAAAGAGGGTATGACTTGGTGGGAGGGACTGATCATGACCAAGCACAATCATTTAGAGGAACTGATCCATTGCAGGCAGCATTTGTTGTACTTCCTCTCTTTCTCCACCCCCACCTCCCTTCTTCCCCCAGTCTCTCAGTAGGGTTACTAAAAGGTGAGGACACTTCCTGACAAGTTTACAACACAGAAGTTGGCTTGAGGAAGACTAGATCTTCTTTTGAGACCCACTTGAAAGAAGAAAAAAAAAAAAGCACTTGCTCTGCCTGGAGGAGAATAAGGGCATCAAGGAGAAATAGGAGGGAACAGCCTTCCTCTGCATCGATATAGCTGTAACTTCTGCCCTTGCTCTGCCCTCTCAGAGTCACTCTCCTGGCACAGTTTGTGGTACCAGTCTCCTGGTGCTTGTCTGGCCATGTCCTTAGCTGAGGCAATCCGCCTTTGGAATGAAGGGGTGCTGGCAGCAGATAAGAAGGACTGGCGGGGGGCTTTAGAAGCCTTCACTGGAGTGCAGGACCCCCATTCCCGGATCTCTTTCAATATCGGCTGCATCTATATGATTCTGGAAAACATCCAAGAGGCAGAAAAGGTGAGCAAAGGACCCTCATCCTTGCTTTTGTGCTGTCTGCATGCACCTTCTTGACTCTTGATGTTCCTTGTCCATCTCCAAACTGGTTCTATCCATTGAGATCTGCACTTTCTGGGAAGCCGCCTTTTTCTATTCCCCCTTCTCTCAACTCCTCTTGTGTCATGGACCAGATCACTTTTTACTCTATCTTACATTAGTCCCTAATTCATCCAGCAATTATTAAGTGCCTATTGCATGCCGAACATCCTAGTAGGATGAGAGACTCATAAAGCTTAATCTTTTATGCCAGTCCATACCAACTAGATGAGAAAACGAAAACAAATCAAATTATGAAAGATTTTAATGTTATATGTAAATTATAGCCATCTCCTCCATAAAGTCTTTGTAGTTACCTATGTATGTGCCATATTACTCTACTAATGGAAGCTGTATGCACCAAGTCCAAATTGTCAGGGAGTGACGGAAAGAATATAGTCAGAAAAGATCTGATATTTATAGATAGTAAATTGACTTGTTGGTATGGATGAGCCTATTTAACTTCTTTCAATTGTAGGCTCAAAAAACTTAACTAGGATAAGTCCCTTGGACATTTGTCCCAAGGTACCATCATCCAGGAAAATATACTTTTGTGAGGCAGGATGCACATATTTTTTTCTCCACACTGCAATCTGGAGACAAATATTCCTATGTTTCATGGAGACCTATGTTCTGAAACTTTGAGATTTTTATTGGCTTTAGTACAAGGCGGGACTGCACCCCTTTACATAGGACTATCTTTAGGAGCACATGAGGGCTGGTTATCCTCTTGAGTTTCATAGCAACTCACAAAATTCACATGGAGATGGAGGGGCAAAATTATCACCAACTTGGGGTGCAAAGATGGAGCAAGTTGGGATTGTCAAAGACTTTAGGAGGAGATATCTCAGTGACATGAAGCATTAAATTCATGTGCAGATTATTTTGTAGATAGGTCAGGTAGTTAAACAGGTGAATCCAGAGGCACTCCACATATAGATTCTAGCTGCGAGATCTATATGTACTGGTTGGAGATTAGAGTGTTAACAGACATGCTTGCTTCAAGATTAAAAAGTGGGTATCTTAGATCAGTAGGATGATTTCAGAGAGGCCTGGAGAGACTTACATGAATTGAGGCTAAGTGAAATGAGCAGAACCAGGAGATCATTGTACACAGCAAAAAAAAAAAAAAAAAGACAATACAATGATCAATTCTAATGGATGTGGCTCTTTTCAACAATGAAATGATTCAGGCCAGCTCCAATGATCTCGTGATGAAAAAAGCCATCTACACCCAGAGAGAGGACTGTGGGAACTGAATGTGGATCACAACATAATATTCTCACTCTTTTTGTTGTAGTTTGCTTGCATTTTGTTTTCTTTCTCATTTTTATTCCTTTTTGATCTGATTTTTCTTGTGCAGGAAGATAATTGAATAAATATGTATGCATATATTGAATTTAACATATATTTTACCATGTTTAAGATTGCTTGCCTCTAGCGGGGGAGAAGGGAAAGGGGGAGGGAAATTTGGAACACAAGGTTTTGCAAGGGTCAATGTTTAAAAATTATGCATATGTTTTGAAAATAAAAAGCTTTTAATTTTAAAAAAAGAAAGAAAAGGGGGCCACCCAGACCAAAAAATAAATGGTCTTCTTAGTAAATAGCAGTTGGTTCAAAGGGCAAATAGGATGCATAGGAGATGGTGAGTCCTTCTAAAAAAGGAAATGTGTCAACAAGAAGGAAGTAGGAAGTTAGGTAGAGAATACTTGGGTATCTATACTCATTGATGATATTTTTAGAGTTTACCCCCATGAGATGCTTTTCGTCAAAAGTTCAACAATAATCAAGAAGGTAGGAATGCAACTTTTTTCTATGTGAGCATGTATGCATCCATCCATCCATAGACAATATGTATTTTTGTGATTTTATATATGTATATATATATATTCCTATTTTCCTTTACTCTTAATTTTAAAAAATCTTCTTGTACTTCATTTTTCCTTCTCCTCTACTTCTCTTATTGTCTTTCTAACCCTTTATCCTTCTTGATTTTCCATTTTAACTTTATGCCTTTGGCCTCCTCAGAGGTAGCCAGAAAAAAGCTGACTACCTTTGCCCAGTCTCCAGATACCTTTCTTCCAGGTACCAGCCATCCTCAGTCCTCAGCCCAAGAACCATTTTGGCTCTTCTCACCAGCCTCTTATTCTTGCATATCTGTACATGAAACTACTTTCTCTCTCTTCCAGGCCTTTACCAGGAGCATAAACCGAGACAAACATTTAGCAGTGGCTTATTTCCAACGAGGAATAGTCTTGTATAAGATGGAGAAGTAAGTCTTTGATATCTCACAGTATTGGAAATGACATGATGGTATTGATATGGGTTTTACTCCATATCCATTAAAATTTTTTCCTATTTTCTATCAGCAAATCTGCTGTTAGCCTGCCTGAAATATGAGTAATTAATTAGAGTTCACATTTCTTTAGCTTTCCAAAGTTCTTTCCTCATCATAATTCTCTGGAAATTCTCTTAGTTGGTGCAAATGTTATTCCCATTTTATAAATAAAGTAACTGACATTCACATAAGTTAGATCAAGATTACATAGCTAGTAAGCATCAGAGTTGGGGCTGAAAACCAGGTCCTCTAAATCCAAATTCAGTGTCCATTTCACTACACTGCTGCCTTTCTTGTCATCATGCAGCATACTCAGACATGGTAAATCCTGGAGAGATCATATTGTGATAAAGCCTGCTCCCTCAGAGATAGGAAGACTTGAATCCAAGTCTCACTGGAGCCACATGCTTAGCTGAATGATCCTGTGCAGCTCACCTGTCTTCTCTGTAATGACCTAATTCAGTTCTCTAAGACTATAAATTAGAGAAAGTTACTTATCTGCATTATTAGAGGGACTTTTCTTATTGGAATTCTTTATGCCAATGAAGTTATAGGACCAATAAAATGAACAAAATACTAATGTAATATTTAATCTAAATAAAGAGAGGGAAAGAGAAAAAAATTGGGAGCACAAGGTTTTGTAAAAGTGAATGTTGAAAACAATCTTTGTATGAATTTGGAAAAATAAAATATTATTTTAAAAAAGAGAAAGTACTCAGGAGTGATGATGGATCCCTTGGAAATATCTTTTTCCAGATTGGGTGGTCCCACCACTTTCCAACTTAGCCTTTCTCATGGACCCTTCCTTGGGGATCTTGGGGAGTCCTGACCTGAGAGCAGCTCTCCTCTATTCATTCCCAAAAGCCCACTCTTCCTCACTAAACCCCACCCCACCCCATTCCGATCACCTAGATAATTTTTTTGAGTCAGTATATAGCAAGAGGACCTCTCCTCCCCTGAATTTTATCCAATAAAAACTAAACAAACAAAAAATAAAAATAAAATAAAAAAAGAAAGTACTAGTGTAGGGCTAATACTAGTATTATGTTAACAATTATATTTTTACCTATTCTGATTGTATGTTTAGGGTAGCTAGTTGGGCAGTGGACAGAATGTTGAATATGGATTCAGGAAGACCTGGTTTCAAATATTTATTATCTGTGTGATCCTGGACAAGTCATTTCACTGCTATTTGCCTCAGTTTTCTCCTCTGTAAAATGGGGATAATGCTAGCACCTACCTTCCAGGGTTTGTTGTGAAGACTGAATGATATATTTGGAAAGTGCACTGAAAACTCTAAAGTATGATATAAATGCTGGCTATTATTATTGTTTGGGATAATGTTTTGTGGAGTATTTTAGCTATGTCTCTAATAGAGCTATGTTTTAATGAGCTTTGCCATTAAAATCTCTTGAAAATCATGTCTCGTTTCCGTCAAAATTTGCCTTTAGAATTTAAAGTTCTAAAAAAAATTTCTTAATTGTTCTGAAAGGGTTCATTTCAAAAGCAGTCTGTAAAAATGCAGCTGTTGCTAAAGGCAACATCATCCGCTAAAGCAATTCCTATAACAATGCAGACCTTGAAGGAGCTTTTTGTGGGAGGTCTTTCAAAAAAAATTAATGAAGACATAGAAGACAATCTTCATGTGCAAAGAAACTTTTGAGTGGAGATAACAGTGACAGACATGAGAGCTTCTACCTCCATATGCCTGGTTTTCTCTGTTCTTTGACTAACCCAGAGGGAATCTTCAATTTTTAATGGAGGAAGTATGGGCTTGTACTAAGATAGATCTCTGGCATGAGGCCACATGTTGTTCCAGTCCTAGCTTTGTCTTGTGTGACCTTGGGCATTTTTCTCGAAAGGAGGGTTGGATCTGATGCTCCGTAAAGTCTTTGCCACTTCAAACCAAGTTTTTACTTCTTTGGACCACATAACTGAGGTTCCATGTGAATTTACACACTTTGGATTTGGTTCATAAGTTTAGGTTTGGAAATTTGTCATTCAATAAACTAAATTTCTTCCTCCCTTCCCTATTATGACATAATAGCAAATGCTCTTGCTCTGGGTACAGTAATTAAGTCAACACTACCCCTGCTCCTGAAAAGGACATGTTCTTCAATTATTCTATGGTTCCACTTAGCATCCCTGAGACTTTCCAGACCAAAACACCCTTCTCTGACCTTTCCTCTATGTAAACTCCTTGACCATCTCACTTCTGTTTTTGTACTCCCCAGTCCTTAAATCCAGGGCCTAAACAGGATAATAATATCAACAACAACAGCAACAATAGCCAACATTTATGTGGTATTTTAAGGTTTTCAAAGCACTTTATATGTCTTATACCACAACAACCCTGAGAAATAGGTTCTATTATTATCCCCATTTTACACTTGAAGGAACTGAGGCTAAGAGAGAACTAACAACAATAGCCAACATTTATATACTACTTCAAAACACTTTACATGTCTTATTTCAAAGCACTTTATATGTCATCTCATTTGATCCTCACAACAACTCTAAGAAATAGGTTTTATTATTATCTCCATTTTATATCTGAAGGAACTGAGGCTAAGAGAGTAACTAAAATCAATAGCCAATATTTATATAGTACTTTAAGGTTTTCAAAGCATTTTACATGTCTTATCTCACAATAACCCTGGGAAATAGATTCTATTATTATCCTCATTTTATAGCTGAGAGAACTGAGGCTAAGGGAGTAACTAACAACATTAGACAACATTTGTATAGTATTTCAAAACACTTTATATGTCTTATCTCACAACAACTCTGAGAAATAGGTTCTATTACTATCCCCATTTTACAGCTGAAGGAACTGAGGCTAAGAGAGTAACTACCAACAACAACAGCCAACATTTATATAGTACTTGGAAGCACTTTATATGTCTTATTTCAAAGTACTTTGTATGTCTTATCTCATTTGATCTTTACAACAATCCTAAGAAATAAATTCTATTATTATCCCCATTTTACAGCTGAGGGAACTGAGGCTGAGTAACTAACCACAACAATAGACAATATTTATGAAGTATTTTAAGGTTTTCAAAGCACTTTATATGTCTTATCTCATTTGATCCTCACAATAACCTTGAGAAATAGGTAGTTTTATGATCCCCATTTTATAGCTGAGGGAACTGAGTCTAAGAGAGTAACTTGCCTGGAGTCACAAAGTACTAAGTATCTGGATCGGAACTCGAACTCCGGTCTTCCTGGCTCTAAGTACAACACCCTATCCACTACCCCTTGGATTCAGATGGCTTTTGCTGAGGGCCATGGGGCAGTATTGGTAGCATAGGACTAGTTGATTGGCTAAAGCAATTATAATAACCCCCTCCTGGGTGAAGGCTCCCTCAGCCGATGCCTTGGGGTCAAAGATACTTGGTGTCATGGGGATTTGGGTACAGAAATAAAAGAATTCGCTCACTGGTTTAGCAGGAGCCCAGCGTGGAGCTGACAGCTCCCCAAGAGTTCGAAGGGGGCTGCGTTTTCCAGATGGGGACAAGGAGAGGAAGTATTGGGGGTGGGGTAGGGAGGAGCATCCTTTTCGTCTGCCTTTTGGATACAATGCTGGGATATATACAGTAGCAACACCACCCAGGCTACTGGGACACAGTCCGCCCACACACGGAGCAGCCGAGTTCTATTTAGGAGCCACTTTTATCGAGCTCCCTCAGGCAGAGAACATCAGGAAACAAGATGTATGTCAAGGCTGACTCCTGGCTGAGACCAAAGGGAGAGGAAGAGGAGAAGAGAGGGGAAGAAGAGGACCCGGGAGAGGGAAGGGGAGAATGAGACAGGGAGACAGAGAGCGGTGGGGTCCGAGAGAGCCAGCCTTCCGGAGGAAGGATGATAGGGACATTTATAGAAGGGGATACCTGGGATGAATTGAGTTTGACCCGAGGAAACTAGGCACTTTCTGTATTCCCTACCAGCGTGGGATGCAATGGGTGAAGGATCTCTGAGGAAATGGAGGTAAACAGGGCAAAGTGACTTGGCCAGAGTCACAGGGCTAGTAAATCAGATTTGGTCACTGGGCTCAGGAAGAGGTGTCTGATATCAGGTCTGGCACTCCACCCACCACCCCACCTCTATGCGCCCCTGTTTGGTGTGCCTGGATTTCATAGGAAAGCACTTCGTCTTTCAGGTCATCCTCGTGGGGGAAATGGAGAAGTAGGGAGTGGATACTGGCACATCAAAGTGGATTGAAAAGTAGCTAAATAGAAGTGGGGAATCGTTTTTCTGCCAAGGGCCATTTGGATATTTGTAATATCATTCACAGACCAAACAAAATTACCAACTCAAAAATTCAAGTAGTAGGAGATGGCTGTATCTGGCTTTCCACGATGATGATGATGATGATGATGATGATGATGATGATGATGATGATGGCAGGGCCAGACCCAATGATTTCATGGGCCTTACATAGTTTTCAGGCCATTTCTGCTGTAGTGAGTGGTGTCCTCCAGAGGTCTGGACTGGGAAGGTGTCCCAAAACATTTTGAATGAAGAGTTAGAGGGGCACACTCATGTGACCTGGGGATCATGCAAAGCTTGGAGGATGCTAGAGACAGGATGGGTCAAGGGGAGCAAGTGATCCCTTCAATTTAACACATACTTACTAATTATGAGCTTCTTGAGGATACGTCTTTTGCCTCTTTTTGTATTGCTTTTGCTTACTTAGCACAGTGCTTGGCACATAGTACTTACTTAATAATGTTTGTTGATAGACTGATTCAATAAATACCTGCTATCTGCAATGAATAATTGGATATAGCTCTGATACTATAAAGCCCTAATGACATAAAGATGAAAAAGTTGATTTTCTACTCTTGAGGAACTTGCAATGTAGTAGGAAGGATGAAGAAAGCATATCATATAAGTGGATAGGAGAGATCAAAGCAGAGATTTGGAATGGGAAAGAACACTTTCCACATATCAGAGACTGGGAAAGGAAACTTTCCATGTGTCAGAGATCTGGGATGGGAGAGGAAGCTTTACAGGGGAATCAACAAAGACTTCATGGGGTGCGTGCCATGAGCTGAAGAAAGAGAAAGATTCCAATGGGTGGAGGTGTGGAGACAAATCATTGCAGACAAATGACAGAATTACTTGAAAGGTAAAGGGGTTAAAAAGGGCAGGCTAAGGTCCAAGAATTGCATTGGCTCCAATGTAGAATATGTTCAAAGAGCAGTATGTGATAAGGCTGGACAGGGAATTTGGACCTAGATTTGGGGGGTACTGGACAGGAGGGAAGGATCGAAGAGATGTGGCAGCTAGAATTTCCTGGATTAGCAGTTTTGATTTGTTTTACATTTGATAGCCAGTAAGGGAATTAACTGCTGAAGACTTTGGAGCAAAAGAGTGATCTGGTATCTTTGGGATCTTTGTATAAGCTTAACAAAAGAGTGATCTGGTATCTCTATGATCTTTGTATGAAATGAGCAAAAGAGTGATCTGGTATCATTGTGATCTTTGTATAAAATGAGCAGAAGAGTGATCTGGTTAAAAACAAAATTATGAGATTAGGATTGTATATGTACTGCAGAAGGAAGAGGTTCAAGGCTGGGGTACCAGTCAGGAGGCTACTGCAATTATCCAGAGGAAGGATAATGAGATTCTAAACTAAAGAATCAGAACTTACTAACCTGGTCTTGCTGATAATGAGAGGGGGAAAGAGAGAGGTGCCTAAGTAGCAACCTAGAGAGTGAATAAAACCTTGAACATGCAGTCACAAAGAACTGGGTCCAGATCTTGCCTCAGACACATTTCCTGCTTGCACAACCCAGTTAAGTCACTTAACTGATCTAAGCCTCAGTTCCTCCATCTATAAAATGGTGATAAAAATAATATCTACTTCACAGGATTATTTTGGGGTCTTTTAAGTCAGGTGCTGATGAGGATGATTGGGAGAAATATTGGCAAAAGAGAACAGACACAACTGATTGCCACCAAGTGGGAAAAGGGGATGTTAAATAGAGGGGAAAATTGGGTATCATAAAGTTTTTTGTTATTCAGGTTTTGGGGTTTTTTTAAGTTATGTCCAACTCTTTGTGTCCTGTTTGGGGGTTTCTTGGCAGAAATACTGGAGTAGTTTGCCATTTCCTTCTCCAGCTCATTTTACAGATAAGGAAATTGAGGCAAACAGGGTTAAGTGATTTGCCCAGCTGTTTGCTAGTAAGTGTCTGAGGCCAGATTTAAATTCAGAAAGCTGAGATTTCATGACTCCAGGCCTAGCACTCTATCCACTGTACCACCCAGCTGCCCATGAAATATATTAATAGGATACAAAACAAAGTACTATGTGATATCTGAGGGGAAGCTCATTACCAAAGAGTGTAGTGGGTGGGGGAATCCAGAAAAGCTTCCTGCTTTCAACAGGAAGCATGATTGAAGAACCTCTAGTTAAGAACAAATGCAAATACTCGATCAGGGCATAGGGTGTGGATTGGTGGGAGTGGCAAAATTAAGACCAGGCTCAAGTCTGAAGCAAAATAATAACTAGCAATTATTAGTTAATATTTGTAAAAAGCACTGAACATATTGTTTGTTATATAGTTGGTACTATATAAATGCTTATTCTTTTCCCTCCCCATTTATATTTTAAAGCTTGCAAAAAAATAAACAAATGCCATTTTATTTTATCCTCACAATGAGTCTGTGAAGTGCTTTTATTATCCCATTTGAAAGTTGAAGAAACTGAGGCACACAGAATTTAAGTGACTTGCTAGAATATGCTAGCTAGTAAAGATCTGAGCTGAATTTGAAGTCGGGTTTTTCTGAGTTCTATATTTGCTGTGCTACCTAGTTGCCCCAAATCAGTGAATGAGTGGTTTAAGGCTTTCCCTGGCTTTCCTGGAAGGGGTATATATCTGTCCTGGCTTTCAAAGTTGAGATATGGGCTGGCTCCCTTAGGGCACTCAGGAATCCTCCATGTTGGATGCAGGAGGCAGTGTTAGCTACATCCATAGAGCAAATGAGCCATTCCACTAAAAGAGTGATGGGTGTGACCTTCTTCCCAAGGTCTTGAAGTTGTTACTATTCAAATAATTTCCCAGGGTTGGGGACTGGGAGACAAATAGCAGGATTTGGCCCAGAGCTATGATGGAAGCATTTTTATCAAGAATTTTCCCATTTTAAAAAATATATATAAAGCAGACTTCTTACTTGTGTGGTTCATTAATCCAGTCTTTCCTTCTCTCACTTGGTACAGATCTCTGGATGTCCTGATGTTCAGGGGAATTGGATATAAGGATAGCTTACTGGACTAATTCAATATCTCCATAAAGATAGGGACCCTGACACAGCAGAATTTGACTCACAGCTGAAATTAATTTGTCCACTAGGGAGAAAAAAAAAATCTTATTTGTAGGTTAATGATGAGAGTTTTCCCTCAGAGGACCCTCAACTGTCTTATACACAGTGAGTGTAATGTAGTAGAAATTGTATAGGACAAAGAATCAGGACACTCGGCTTCTAATCTAGGTTGTTGTTGTCTGTCCCCCTGTTCCCCACCCACCCCTCAGTGTTTCTGCCCCACTATTTTGGCTAGATGATCCTGAACAGCTTACCCAATTTTTCTGAACTTGGAAAATGATGAGTATGATAACTTCCTTCTTCCTACCTTAAAATACACATTATGAGAGTAAATTCTATCATGCTTTATGTATACACACAACTGCAGCTAATTTCACTGCTATAAGGACACCTGATTTGTAATTAATGGTTCGAAAAAGTTTCCTGGACATTGAATAGTCAAGTGATTTACTCTACAGAATCCCATAGCCTGTACTGAGGTCTACACTGACTCTGTCTGGCTCTGTAGCTATTATGCTGCATTGCCTTATATTGAGGCTTAGAGACTGGACTTGGGGTTCCATTGGTATAAGGAACTCCCAGATGAAGAAAGTCTTTCTCCCGATACATTTGACTTCTTCTGTGCAACTTCTAGTCTTAGAAAGGCTATGAGGTTAAATGATTTGCACAAGATCCCACAGCCAATGTGTGTCAGAAATGAGACCTGAATTCAGGTCTTCCTGGCTGAAAGATCAGCTCTCTCTCTCCACTAAACTTACTCCTCTGTTATGTAATAATAACTAGCATTCATATAGTGCTTTAAGGTTTGCAAAGTGCTTTATGAATATTATTAGAGTTTATCTTTACCACAGCCCTGGGAGGAAAGGGGCTTTTGTTATCACCATCTTACAAATGAGTAAATTGAGGCAAGCACATTGATTAGTTGCTTACTGTATACACATGTTCAAGAAAGAACAAAGATATGTTAGACACAATTGTATTCAAATTGCTTAATCAAAGAGCACCGGCCCTGGAATCAAGAGTCACTTAATTCCAATTGCCTTGCCAAAAAAAAAAATTGCTTAATGAAAACATGAATGATTTTTATTTAACATCACAAATCTTAGCATTAGAAGAGAATGATTTTTTTTTGGGGGGGGGAGGTAGCACAGGTCCAGCCTTGAACCAATTTCAAATGTACCTAGGTAGGTGATTGTCTAAGCCAAAGCTTTTTAAACTGTCATGTAACTGAATGGGGATTATCAAATTATGATTTATTATTAGTAAATGTTTGACTTGTACCTATTTTATATACTTACATACCTGGGATTGAGTAAAAATTTCTTGGGTGAAAAGGAGTCTCAAGTAGAAAAAGTTTAAGAAGCCCTGCTCTAGGTTACATCTCTCCATCTTGTACATAAGAATAGCAGGAGAAATGTTGTTAAATGTTTATAGAAATCTAGCTCAACGATATCTATAGAATTTCCCTGATCCACCAGTCTAGTCAGTCCAACAAAAAAAGGAAATAAAGTTAGGGTTACATGATCTGTCCTTGAGAAGTCATGCTGGCTCTTTGTCATCCCCACTTCCTTTTTCCAGATTTTCACCAACTACCCTTTAATATATTCTAAAGTTTTGCCAGGAGTCAAAGTAGAATTCAACACATGACAGTTAACAGACTCCATTTTCTTCCCCTTTTTGAAAATTGAGGTCATGCTTAACTTTTCTCTGGGCTGGCAGCACCTCCCCTGTTCTATGTGATGTTTCAAAGGTGAGTTACAGGATGTTAGCAATCGTGTCTCAGAACTTTCAGGACCTTGGAGGCTGATTGACTGAGCCTGACCCCTGAGATCTCCCTTAGGTTTCTCTCTTCTTACTGCCTTGATGTTTCTGAGTATCTACTTTCCATTAGCCATTCTTGTTCTGTCCTGTCCAGTCCAAGATCATTTTCCTTGGTAGAGAAAATAGAAGTGACAGAAGAATGAGGTGTCTCTGGCTTATTTCAGTTAGTTTTTAGTTATCCTGCTCTTCCTGAGCAATGGTCCTTTCCCTTCTTGTATCCTTTTTGTTGCCAATAAAATTAAAAATCCACTGCTTTTTGTAATTGTTATCACAATGTGATTTGTTGTTACTATTTCAGAGGATCGATGGTTTTTTTTTCAGTTTGGGAGCTTTTTCTGCTGAATTAGATTGCAGCCCCACCATAATAAAATGTCTTCATACCATGATATGGTAAAAAACCTTCATTACTTGATCAACTGTGAAGGACTTGGCTCTTTTCAACAATGAGGTGATTCAAGGCAATAAACTTGTGATGGAAAGTACCATCGACATCCAGAGAGAAAACTATGGAGACTGAATGTGGGTCAAAGCACAGTATTTTCACCTTTTGTTTTTGTTGTTTGCTTGCTTGTTTTTTTCTTTCTTGTGTTTTTTTCCCTTTTGATCTGATTTTTTTGCATAGCATGACAAATATGGAAATATGTTTAGAAGAATTGTATATGTTTAACCTATATTGGATTGCTTGCTGTCTTGGGGAGGGGAACAGAGAGGAGGAGAAGGAGAAAAATTTGGAACACAAGGTTTTGCAAAAGTGAATATTGAAAACTATCTTTGTGGAAAAATAAAATACTATTAAATTAAAAAAAGATTTATTCCCCTGGACAACCTAAGGTTTCAATGATTTGCTTGTTAAAAATTAGCTGAATTGCTTGTTAGATAGGTAATTACAGGTCCCATACTGGAAGCTTTTCCAATCTGGGAGCATCTTCCAGAGTTTGCATTCTACCAACCTAGTCTTTGAGGATCCAAGGCCATTTTCATGCCATATTTGGAGATTAAAATGTTCGTGGTGATAATTATAACAATATTGATATTAATAAGTCACAAAAAATAGAAAGAAAATAATTCTACTTCCTAGTTCTAAAAGTCAGATTTTTCCCACATTTAATTTTAGAACAAACTGACATGTATGCTACTTGATGAGTTACCTCCTACTTCTTCATGAACCATAAGGGACCTGCCTTCCTAACATAGTGGTTAATCAGGCAGAAGTGCACAATCAGCTTCCTTGAGATTGGAATCCTATCTCTTGCTTCTTTTATATCCTTGATAAGACAGAAGTTATTGTTGTTCAGTCATTTCAGGCCTGTCTAATCCTTTGTGACTCCATTTGGGATTTTCCTGACAAAGATACTGGTTTGTCATTTCCTTCTCCAGCTCATTTTACAGATGAGGAAACTGAGATAAACAGAGTGAAATGATATTTAAAGCTATTACAACATTGTCTTTGGATGAGCTACTATGCCATGTTTGAAATACTTAAGATCTTACATTTATATGTTGTCATATTTCTACCAGAGTCCCAATAGAGGTTGTCTCTTGCTGGGGATGGAGCTAGGGTTAGAATTGGGATTTCCTGACTCCCAGAGTTCTTGAAACCCACAGTGCTATACTTTAATCCTAAACTAGCTGCCAAGTCCCTCTCAAAAAGATCTCTTAGAAGAGCACATTTGACCCAATAGCAGTTACCATGAAGTCAAAAACATTGGCAAGGCCCATAGAGCAGCCAAACTCCCACCATGTTAGATCATGAGACAAAATTTGGGGGAGAACTCTAGTATTTGACAACATAGAAAAGGGCAGGTCATCTATATCCCACTGTTTCGTGTTGTAATGCACCCCATGGGCAAGGGCTAGAAAAGAACATTCTTAAACTTCTTGGGTGAGAAACATGGGAAATTACACAGAAGACTGAGGCATCATAAAATCATCCGATTTTAGAAAGGATAGAGAATTTAAAGTCAGGTCATCTAATCTAACCCACATGTTTTACAGATGGGAGAACTGATCATAAGATGATAGGTTAAAAGAACCTAGTCCTCCCATTATCTAGATGAGGAACTGAGACCCAGAGAAGTTAATTCACCTACACAAGTTTACACAGATCATAAGAATTAGAGACAGGATTATAAGAAGGGTTGTTTCACTCCATTATAATCCCAGAAAAAAAAAGGTAGGGAAGGGAATTGATTTGTCCAGGTTACACAGTAAGCAGAAGAGCCAAGATTCCTTTCGGAAAATCTAATGAAGTTAACAAAACTCGGCTCTCTGCTGCGACTCCAATCACAATAACCCAATAAATTGTGTTCGATTCAAGATGTCACTGAACAAAGACACAAACATAATAACTGTAAGCTTATTCTAAGGGTTACTGAATAACATACAAGTTACAGAGACTTGCTCACACTTAGAGGGTACAAGAAAATAGGCACATCCCCTTCACTGCCAATACCTGGGCCCCCATGTTTGACAGTCCTGATTCTGCAGGGTCCCAGGAGATTGGGTCTACCTGGATACTGGAGCCCACCAGCCCACAAGGGAGCTGGATGTTTCAATATAAGGCTAAGCCATTCCTGGGTGTTTGGGAATGCTGCAGTCATCAGCAGGGTCACATAAGGCTAGACACAGGGATTACTTTGGAGTCAGGGGTTAATATTTTCTGTGACTGTCTCTAGCTTCATATCCCTCCTCCTCATTCCAGCTGAAGGAGCCTGGTCTTGTCAGCCTGCATCCCTGATATTAATCCAATAATGATTGTAATAATAAGTGAGACTCTTCCAGTCCCCCAGCTCCTAGAGAGCCATTCCCTAACACAGAAGCAAAGAACTTCGGTTCTTTCTCCTTGTAAAGAACATGTGCAAGAGGAAAGGAACAAAAATCAAGAGTCAAGTAGATTACAGAATTCTTATTAAAAAGGTGGTGATGGTTGGTTAGTTGGTTTTTATAGAGAAAGCACAAAAAGGCTTCAAAGGCGGAGAAGTGAGTGGGATCCAGCAGAGGGAAAAAGCCCTGGGCAGGAGGGGGCTGTCTTTGCAACTTGGGTGAGCTGTCAGAGGGAGTCAGTGTGGGTGTCCACAGCCTTGGAGCTAAATCAGGCTGTGACATTTCTTGCTTGGCAAGGAGGCTCACTCTGACTCAGCTCTTTGACTCAGAGGACTAAGAAGGAGGATGGAAACAGTAGGGGAAGGGCATGGGGAGGGGAGAAAGCTGGCTGCCCCTTGACTTACAGTGAGTGGAGCCTCCAGTCAGCTTCTGTGTAGAAGAGCCAAAATCAGGGCTGTTAGAAAGGTAGAAGTGTTTGTGCTGACAGAGAAAGACAGACTGACCTTGTGGTAACTTGAGACAGAAGAACAGCTTGAGGGGAACGGAAGGAGAGGGCTGAGAGGGGGTGGGGGTGTTGTATAGCATCACTGCTCAGCTTTGGTGAATAGACCCGTCCAGAGCCAAGACGTTCTGCCCTCTGAGAGCAGTGGGGATGACACTGGGAGGGACCTGCCCCTTGAGTCTATGTTTGTTGGATCCAGTTCATATATTCCCTGTCAGAGGAGCAGCTATGGCATAGTGGGTGGGTATAAGGAAGGGGAAAGGGAATAAACAGTTATTAAATGTTTTTATGAATATTTATCTCATTTAATCCTCACAACAACATTGGGAAGGAAGGTGTTGTTATTATCCCAATATTACAGACGGGAAAACAGAGACAAATAGAGGTTTTTATTTTGTTTTGTTTTTGCCCAGAGCCAAGCAGCTAGGAAGTGTCTGAAGTGACATCTGACTTCAAGTTTTCCTGCATCAGGAAAACATGAAGACTATAAATGTGAGGCAGGTGCTAATCTAGCTTAGCAGAGGGGATTTTCACTCGAGGTTGTTCAGTTGTTTGAGTCTTCATGACCCCATTTGGGGGTTTTCTTGGCTAAGATACTAAAGTGGTTCCTTCTCCGGCTCATTTTACAGATAAGGAAACAAACAAGGTTCACAGCTAGTAAGGGTCTGAGGATAGAATTTGAACTCAGGTCCTGCTCACATCAGCACTCTATCCCTTGCATCCCTAGCTGCCTCTAGGAATTCACCATACCAGTGAAATGATAGGTTCAGCTCTCCACTCCCCCAGTTTGTTCTCAAATAGCATTAGGGAAGTGATACCATGAATTGCAAATGGAGGGAGGGCTGTGCAAAGTCACCTGCCTCACTTTCCCCTCCAAAGCCCATCTGGATCTAGTGGCCAGATATAGATCGGGACGAAGGAGATGGTCCTGGATGCAGTGGGACACCTTCGCCATTTTTTCTCTACTCCTAAATGAAAAGATGGTACTTAATTCAAGGCAAAGGGAGACAGAGGTTAAAGGATCCATTTCTGATCTTGAATTTAGAATCCGCTGGGAATGGAGGGTGGAATTCCAGGTCACAGTTCTCCTGGTAGAATGTGATAGAGACTAAGGACAGATCTAAATGAATTAAGAGAAATTGGAGGAGGAAAAAGGGTGGTTGTGTGCAAATGTACACTCACTCTTATGAAAAAAAAAGGGGGGGAAGAGCATTCAAGAAGGTAAAGTGCCTTGAATTTGCTGACTAACCTTCTCTGTTTGCAGTTATGACTCAGCTCTCCAAGACTTGAAAGAAGCTTTGACTCAGCTCCGAGGGAACCAGCTGATAGATTATAAGATCCTGGGGCTGCAGTTTAAGCTGTTTGCCTGTGAGGTAAGAAGAGGGGGAGCAGAAGGAAAAGGCCTGAAGAGGGAAACAGCTACAATCTGGACCCTGTTAGAACTCTCCCTGAATCTCCCAGGGAACTCCTGCCACAGTGTCTCCATAAGGAACAAAACTGCTTATACACCACATAGGCTCCTAAGTGATTTTCCTTCACACCCCCTTGAAAAGAAAAAAATAGAAATGAAAAACAGGGTAGGTAGCATCCTGTTAATGGTTAGAGCACTGAGCCTGCTGTAAGGAAAACCTAAGTTCAGATCCAGACATGACACAGATAATCACTGCTGAAATCAGGATTTGAATTTAGGTCTCCATGCTGTAGAGCAGCTAGGTGTCTCAGTGGATAGGCTCAGTCTACAGTCCCAGCTCACAACCCCAATCCTGAATCTCCCTGTGTATCGAACATTTGGGGCTATGTGACTACTACCTGTGCAAGTCATCTCACCTGTCTGCCTCAGTTTGCTCAACTGTGAGATGGTTGTTGTAAGAGTCAAATGATATGATTTGTAAAACACAAAGCATGGAAATTGGCACATGATAGATAGTATATAAATGCTCACTGTTTAAAAAAGAAAAATTGGGGGGCAGGTAGGTGGTTCAGTGGATAGAGCAACAGCCCTGAAGTCAGGAGGACCTGAGTTCAAATCTGGTCTTAGACACTTAACACTTACTAGCTGTGTGACCCTGGGCAAGTCATTTAACCCCAACTGTCTCAGCCAAAAAAGAAAAGAAAAGAAAAAGAAAAATTCTTCAGCTTGGAATTTAAAGGCATTTCCAATCTGGCTCCAACCTGTATTTCAAGACTTTTTGTTCATTGCTACCCTTTACTTTGCAGTCCAGCCAAACTAGGAAAAGGGAAGAGAAAAATAACAAGCTTTTATTAAGTGCTACTATGTGCTAAGGCACTGTGTTAAGAGCTTTACAAGTATTAAAAAAATGTAATTTGCTTTTCCCAGTTTGGGGCGCTTCATTTCCAGCTTCCATACCCTTGCACCCTTCCTCCTATGCTTTGAATGCTCTCCCTTCTCACTTCTGCTTCTTGGATCTCCCCCCACCCCCATCTTCCTTTAAGGCTCAATTCAAATGCCACCATCTTCAATTTGTCTTTCCTAATTCTCCTAGTAATTAGTGTCCTCCCCTCATCCCCCACAGAATCACTTTGTCTTTATTTTCTAAACATTTTGTATAGTTTTTATTGTGATCATATACTATTTCTGCCTCCTTCCCCAGTCCTCTCCAAAAACCAAAAACAAAAAAAAGTAAGGATCTTATCTTTTGTTTTTGTGTACCCAGTGGTTGGTGCATAATAAATGCTTGGTGAATGTTTTATTGATGAATGCAAAACATCTCTCTCCTCAAACAGGAAGAGTCAGGAAAAATGTGTTTTTCTTAACTGAAAAAAAGAGGTTCAGGGGATCAGAGCATTATTCTGAGAATAACTCACATCTGTACAGATGTTTTTCACACCAGATCTGTGAGGAAAGTAATGGGAATTGTATTGTCCCCACTTGCAAAAGAGGAATTGAGTTTCCAAGAAATAATGATATTGACTTGTCTACTGTGGTAGCACAGCTAATCACTGTTGGAATCAGGATTTGAACTCAGATTTCTATATTATAAGTCTAATTCTGCTGGGATTCCTTCCCCCATCTAGGTCAAGTATTGGTCTTTTTTTTTTTTTTTTTGAATACAGGAAAGATTTAATTTTACATTCCTTTTTAAATTAAAGCTTTATATTTTCAAAACATATGTGTGGATAATTTTCAACATTTACCCTTGCAAACTCTTGTATCAAGTTTTTCTCCTTCCCTTCTCCTCACCCCCACCCCTAGATGACAAGAAATCCAATATATGTTAAACATGTGCAGTTCTTCTATACATATTTCTACAATATCACACTGCACAAGAAAAATCAGATTAAAAAGGAAAAAAATGAAAAAGCAAAATGCAAGCAATTAACAACATTATTTTACATTCTTGCAAGAATGGGTGACTAGCTGAAACTCCAAAGGCAGCATTTTATTTCCTATAAAATAATGAGTTGTTCTAAAGTCACAGCTTATATAATCTCAATCCTGGTTCTCTAGTGTGTTTCCAAATCTGTACCATTGGTCAGAAGGATCCCTGTAGATCACTTGGCATCTCCCCACTCCTCCCCAGAAAGGACTTGAAGCACCAGTCTTTATGGATGGTTTAACCATCCATATGAGCCTTGTGCTCATTCATGAAGATCATGTCATCACACTGATCAGGAAGAGCTAAATGGTTTTGCTTCCCTGTGATCATGTGCTTCTTTCAACCCACTCATCAACATGACACATACAGTTTTCTTCAAGACAGTCTACTTTGTACACAGTAACAGCAACATAGTGGGATGATGGGCTTTGATAGATTTAACTCTTCTGGGCAATACAAGGAGCTAAGACGGTTCCAAAAGACTCATGATGGGAAATGTTATCTGCATCCATAGAAAGAACTATGGAGCTGAATGCAGATCAAAGCATACTATTTTCACTTTTTTTTCTTACTTGTGGTTTTCCCCTTTTGTTCTGATTCTTCTTTCACAACATGACATGACTTATGTAAAAATAGGTTTAATAGGATTGTACATGTATAAACTTCTGTCAGATTGCTTGCTATCTTAGAAAGGGGAAGAATAGAAATTGGAACTAAAAATCTTATAAAATGAGTTGAAAACAATCTTTATATGTAATTGAAAATAACAAAATACTATTAAGTGAGGGGGGGAAAGACAGTAGGTTTTTGAGATATAGTATAGTATAACAAAAAAGAATGCTAGAAATGGAGTCAAAGAACTGTTTCAAATTTTGACTCTACTACTTTTACCTGAGTGACCTTGTCAACTTAATTAACCTCATCTGTAAAATGAGAAAGACAGACAAGCTTATCTCTAAAGTCCTTTCCATTTCTCTCTGTAAGATACTATGATCTTTATTTAGAAGAATCTCCAAGAAAAGCTTTTTCTTTTGTTTCTCAGGCATGAGAAACTGAGCTTTCCCATGTCTGATTCTAACCACCACTAAAAATAGATCCTTCAGTGTCCTCCAGGAGCAGCCTAAGCTCCTGGGAATGTGTGTTTTGGACTCAAGCTTTGAGCTGGGAAGCTGACTTCATCACTCCATAGCCAAGGAGATTCAACTTCTCAGTTGGAATCAGTAGCTTTGGGAATGGTTAGTCTAACAGAGCAACAAAACTGAACTCCTTGGAAACACTATTTCACTGGCTTGGAGAAGGCAACCAAATGGTATTTGATTTCTTAAAACCCAAGTTCTCCTTCCTTTATAGATGTAGAGTAAAGGCTGGTCCCAGCAATTTCCCTGGAACATGTGTCAAGTTAGGAGAGGGCAAGCTGTTCCCCAGATTTGGCAGAAATGGACCCTGAAAGAGAGCTCAAAGCTCCACCATCACAGACCATCCTCCCCCTACCCTTCCATTCTCACCTCAAACTTTGCCTAGAGCTCTACCATAGTGGTTGTACTATTCCACAGGCATTTGCACAAGACAACCAGCAATGCAGGGGTAGAAGCTCACCAAGTTCTGAGACCTGCCATTGATAGACAACATTAACGTTCTGGGAGTTTTAAGCCCTTTGCTCACTTACTTTTATGTACCCTTTCCCCAGTCCTGTGAAGTCAAGAGGGGCCAAATATCCTGACTCATTTATAAATCAGACAGCTGAGGGGCTAAGAGAGTGATTAGGAATAAAAACCTTGTCTTTGGGTTCCAGTGCCAACCCGTTGACTATTATAAAGTAGAGATGAAAGGTGGTGAAGGGCTGTCTTGTAAAAGAGGGCTTCAACTCAATTAGACTCTTGGGATCCAAAGGATGGAAGGAGCAGGAGCAATGGATTGAAACTGACCTTATAAGTCAATTTAGACTTAATCTCCAGAAAAACATCCTAACAATTTTAAATGTGCTAAAGTGGAATCACTTCAAGAGGTGATGGGTTCTCCCTTCATGGAGATCTTCAAGCAGAGGCTGGACAGTCAGTTATTGATATGTCGATCGATGGGTAGATAGAGCCCCAGTCAGGAAAACCTGAGTTCAAATCTGATCTCAGATACTTGCTAGCTGTGCGACTCTAAACAAGTTAGTTAATCTCTGTTTGCCTCAGTTTCCTCATTTGTAAAATGAACTGGATAAAGAAATGGCAAAATGGAAATAATAATAGCACCTATTTTACAGGGATGTTGTGAGGATCAAATTAAATAACAATTACATAGTCCTTAGTACACCGCCTGACATATAGTGAGTTTATAAATATTAATCATTATTGTTTTTATGTCATAATGGGAATTCGTTTTGGTAGAAGAAGTAGGGGGAAATAATCTGGAACCAGATTGTAAATGGCTTTAAATGCTGAGTGGTGAATTTCCAAGTATGGAAGGCACCACCAGGTCCCCATCTTTTGCAATAAATGCCTCAAAAGTATCTCTATCAAGTAAATATCCAGCCTATGCTGGATAAGGAATGTGAAAAATGAAAGGGAATTGAGATCTGGGGGAGTGGAGGAAAGGGAACAAGGATGAGATGGTGGAAAGGGAGAAGGAGACTAAGACTCCCAGCCATGGGTGTGATCTTAGGGCCAGGTCACCAAGTCTGAGGCAACTGCTACTGACAGAGTCTGGACCTTAGAAAAGTCCCTGGGCTGGGGCTGAGGCTGGATTTGGACGTGAAGATTTCTCTTTTGCTTTTCACTTGCCATTCACAAAAAGGAAACAAATCAGTAGTGATGACAAGAGAAATAGGGAAGATAAAAGGCCAAAAGACATTTTGCAGGTCCTTCTACAGCCACACATTTTCTCAATATGATCAATAGCAAGGGCATGAGTAAGATCCAGAACCCAGGCAGGTTTCCTATCCTAGCAGTTCCCCAGTCTATTGTACTAGTAAGTTTTTTGGATACTGTAAATACAGACCTGCAGCGACCCTAGTGCCAGGATGTCAAAGAGCAAGATTAGTCTCTAGGAACTTCAGCTTCCTTTCAACATTTTTTTTTTTTTTTTTATTTTTTGGTTTTTTTTTTTTTGCTGAGGCAATTGAGATTAAGTGACTTGCCCAGGGTCATACAGCCAGAAAGTGTTAAGTGTCTGAGGCCAGATTTGAACTCAGGTTCTCCTGACTTCAGGGCTGGTGCTTTATCCATTGTAACACCTACCTGCTCCCCCCCCCCCTTTTAATGAGATTTATCATTAAGGCTACTCTTTTGCCTTCCTGCATTTTGGATTTTCCTATTCCATATTTTTGGATTAGCATACCCAATGTTGACAGCATCTCTACACCCTTCTGTCCTCCCTTTGTAATTATGACCCTGGTCTTCAAACTGATTCTGCTCATTTCTGGAAGTGATGTTGTTCCTCCCACAGGTAACTTCCATGATTCGGTCCTGAGAACAACAAATGATGTAATATCTTTTTCTTCCAGTGGAAGTCAAAATTCCATAATGGGATGCATAGGATGGACTCTGCCTTTTTTTTTTTTTTAACAACATGAGCCACTTTCTGTTAATAGATCAGAGCAAAATTGCAACTTCTCTGGTTCCGATGTCTAAAGTACCCTCAGACTTAATGGAGACACTTCTTGGTTTTCTAGGTGTTATATAACATTGCTTTCATTCATGCGAAGAAAGGGGAATGGAAGAAAGCAGAGGAGCATTTGGCATTGGCTATGAGCATGAAGACAGAAGCTAGACACTCTAAAATTGACAAAGCTATGGAAGCTGTCTGGGTAAGGGTCTCTCTCAGCAAGACTATCAATGAATGTTCTTTCCTACCCTGGGAATGGTGAGAGTCAAGTAATTTTGAAGGTAGTGACTTAAACTCTCGGGCCAAGGGATTTGTCTGACCAGTTTGATTTCACAAAAAAAGTGTCAAGTTTTAAAATGAAAATGAATCCTCCATTTAAGAGGAAGGAACAAGTCCTGTGATTTGGCATAGACAACTCCCTAGAAAGGAAACTCTATCAAACGTACTACAATTTACATACTTAGGGAATTGCCCTGAGACATTAAATGATTTGCTCTGGTTCACATAGCTAGTTCGTGTTAGAGACAAGACTTAAACCTTGATCATCTGGATTATGAGATCAACTATCTCACAAGTCTCTAAAGAGTGAGGGGAGGGAGAAAATCCATAGCACTTTACTGTGCTCTGCAGATTTGAGAAAGAAAATCTTGAGTCTTTGGAAAAATAAATCCACCTTTGAATTTGGGGTCAAGTTCTTTCTGGACCATTAAATAAAATTGTGGTTGAGAATAGAGTGATCAAATCTGGATGAGAAGATGAAAAGGGTGAAGGAAAGGCTTGGAGCTTAAAGTAAGGCTATTTAGGTATTGGGGTGTGGGGAGATAGTAGAAATAACCTAGATTTGGCTTTATTGGGTTTAAAGATGACAAAAATATTAATTTCATTTATAAGGAATTGCCCTTAATGATTGCTCTTAGGGTATTTTAGGGATTATTGAGGAATGAAATCAACAAAAAGTGTTGGGAGCAGATCGGAAGGTCTCTAAGACTTGGGGGGAGAGTTTAGGGTTGTTATGTCTGGGCTCTGCCTCTGCATGAGGATGAGGAGAATCTGTGTGTGGCCTTTCTGCATCCCTGAGTCACCCTGCAAAGAGAAGCTCAGCCACCTGATCATATAGACATCACATATGATTTCTGTACCATAGAAACAGAAGCTGTTTGATCCAGTGGTGATTCCTGTGGGGAAACTGTTCAGACCTAATGAGAAGCAGGTGGCTCAGCTAGCCAAGAAGGATTACTTGGGAAAAGCTACGGTAAGTCAGGGCAAAGACTCTCCCATAGGTTTTCTGTAGCCTGAGTCACACAGAACAAGGTAGAATAGGCTCTGGAGGAAGTAGACATTTTTCCTGTAGTCATTGCCTTGGGGTAGGGACTGAAGGATGGGGTAGAAAGTGAGGACTCATAGAATCACAGAATCAGAATTTCAGAGCTAGGATGGATCCCAAGACCTGGCCCCTAGGTTCCTTTTAGTTATACCTCCCAGTCTGAGTTTGGGAGATAATCAAATAAAGGGCATTTAAAAGCCCAAGGGGGGCAACCAGAATGTGGACAGGTCTTAAGTCCATGCCACATAAGGACCAGCTCAAGGGAATCATAAGAGCTGTCTTCTGTTACTACACCATGTGGAAGAGGGGATAGACTTACACTGTTCAATCCTAGTGAGTAATCCTAGAAGTACATGTACAAATTGTGAAGGAGCAAATTTAAAAAGGAGAAAAGTGAGAAAGGCTTTCCATCCATCCAGTGAGCTCCTTGAGATAAACTTTTGGAAGAATCTGGACAAGAGTCACAAAGGATGGATAGGTATGGGTGAGTTGTTGGCTGTATCATTAAATAGAACTCCCAGTTATTGCAACCATGGATTAAGTTGAGTAATTGAGTTAAAAAAATATTTTTAGTGATAATTAGAATTATCCAGAAGTGGAATGGGCTATCTCATTAGGTAGTGGTTTCCCTATCATTCTGTATGTCTTCAAGCACAAGCGGGATGATTATTTGTTGGGTATATTGTAGTAGATTTTATTTTAATGTATTGGCTGGACTAGAAGGGACTGTGATCCCACCAAGCCTGTTATTCTCTAAAATTATTTAAAAATTAGCTACCTTTTGTTAGATCCAATGGTTATTTGATCAGCTAAAAGGAGGAAGAATAATCAGGGCTGTGGCTGAAGAATGATTATAAATGTTTTTTCTGAAATTCTTTTAACAAATATCTTGATGCTTTCATCTCCCCAGCCTTTGGGTTACAATACTCACTTAATTGATAGTAATCAAACTTGAACACTAGAATCCTTCTAAAACCAGCCCTTTCAGTTTTTTAAATCCCTTGAAATTTTGCTATAATGAACCTTTGACCAGAAAATTTGCATTGTGTAACTGGGCAGACCCAAGAATTTCTGACCTTGGCAGATTTGACTGAAATATTGATTGTTCTGATTTAGCTCTGAGCCCCCGATCCCTGCCAGTGCAGCTTTCCTAGTTTCCATGAAAAAGGTAGTGTTGGCTTCAAAGGGGATTTGTTTCATCTATTGAAATATATAGTATTGAGATAACTGAATACTCAAGAAAGCCACAGTTGAAGATTAATCCAGGGTAAGGAAAAAAAAGGAAACACAATGGGAACTCAGGGAGAGTAGAATCTTCATATACCCTTTTTCTCTGTTTCAGGTTATAGCATCTGTGGTGGATCAAGACAGTTTCTCAGGATTTGCCCCTCTGCAACCCCAGGTGAAGTAGCCCTAAACTTTATTCATTTGTGTATGGTTGTCCAAAATGGTTAATATTTCTTGATTCAAAGCTCCAACAAGACATCTTCATGTTTCTGGTCACTCTCTGATCTCCATGATCTTTAAATGTCACTTGACAAAGGGAAGGCAGTATCTAAATTCTTAATCTAGAATCTTCTGAAACTGGAATTTACTATTCAAAAGAATTTTAGTTTTGCTTTTCTTTGTTACCTCTTCTTGCCTCCTGCAGAAGCCATTTCTTATTATCTGTTCTCTCTAGAAAATTACCTGTTGAATAAAAAAGACTTTTTCTAAAATCTCTTTTTCCTGATCTCTTCTTCCCTGTCAGAGAGTGATTAAAGGAATCTTATGGACACTTTGGATGGATGAAGTTCTGGGATTCTTGATCTCATTCATTTACAAAGCACAGAAGACACTGTGCAGATAATTTTCTTTTTGTTTTTAAATTAAAGTTTTTCCTTGAACAAAAATTTACCCTCCTTCTCTTTCTACCACACCATAGAACACAAAAGAAAAAATGAAATCCTTATAATAAATGTAATCAAAAGAACCAAATTCTCACATTTACCCTAATTTTTTTTTAAGTCTCAATCTTGGGGTAGCTAGGTGGCGCAGTGGATAGAGCACCAGCCCTGAAGTCAGAAATACCTGAGTTCAAATGTGATCTCAGACACTTAACACTTCCTGGCTGTGTGACCCTGGGCAAGTCACTTAACCCCAATTGCTTCAGGAAAAAAAAAAAAAATGTCTCAGTCTCTATCCTGAGTCTATCACCTCTCTGCCACGAGGTAGATAATTGTATGTTCCATTGATAGGTCCTCTGGAATCATGATTGATCATTGTGTTAATCAGAGTTCTTAAGTTGTTCAAGGTTGTTTTTTTTTTACAATGTTGTTTTTATTATAAATATTGTTCTACTAGTTGTTGTGCTGTTGATTTAACAAGCATACATCCAGGGCTCAAAAGAAGAATAATTTCTATTCTCACTCAGGTAAAATAGAAGAGTTGATTATGAACTGAATAGCCTGAATTTGGAATGTATACCACTGTTGTGAAGGAAGAGGCTTTAAATGGGAAATGAGACAAGTTAAGTGAATATCAGGAATAGGAAGACCCTTGTTCTAAACTAGCAGAGGTATAGCATCTGAATCCATGATGGTATCTATCTATATCGATATTGATATCGATATCGATGTAGATATATACACAAGCCTACACAGTGTGTTCAAATATGTCTATTTCTAGGACTCAGTATATCATGATTGCACTCCCACTCCACCAGAGTGTTACTAGAATATTACTCTAGAGGCCAGAGTATTAATAACATGGAAAGTAGCCAAATGCCTGGTGTCTGGGAGAAGGGGAAAGGGAGGCAACAAGAGGCTTTTTAAAAAATAAAAAACCCATAAATGAAGTAAAAAATAGGAAATGACCCATGGCAGAGTTGATAAAGTGTTTGACTTGGAGTCATGTTCAAATCCTGACATTTGATAGGTATGTGACCATGGCCACATCCCTTAATTTCTTTGCTTTCGGATTCTTCATGTGCAAAACAGGGTTAATAAGAGTTGTGACAGCTACCTCTCAAGTTTGCTGTCAGGTTCAAAGATAATTCAATTAACTTGTCATGCAACTTAAAAACAATATGCAAACTTCAGATCAAACAAATCAACAAGTGTTTAATAAACACTAAAAATTTAAAAAAAAGTTGAAAGAGCTACAACTATTATTTTATAAAGCCAAATAAGAATAAAGGAGAAACTCTTAAGAGTAGTAATCAGCTTCAGAGAAACATACTTAGCACAGACAAAGGAGTCCTCGAGCAGTGGGGAAAATGTACCTGAAGCAGGAAGTTTCATTCTGCTTGGATCAAGAATTGGTCATATTTAGCTTGGAGATGAAAAGACTTGGATGATGAGTGAGGAATTAAGGTAGAACCAGTAGAAATGGGTGGAAATTGCAAATAAGACAATTTAGGGTCATTCCTGACTGTGAGAATAACCCCAAAGTGGAATGAGTCTAGAAGGTTGGTGGATTCTCCCTTAGATGTACTCAAGCACCACTTTCTGAGTATGTTCCTTTCTTTCTTTTTTTCTTTTTGTTTTTTCCCTTTGCTGAGGCAATTGTGTCACATAGCTAGGAAGTATTAAGTGTCTGAGCTCAAATTTGAACTCAGGTCTTCCTGACTTCAGGGCTGGTGCTCTCTCCACTGTGCCACCTAGCTGCCCCCAATATGTTCCTTTCATGGGAATTCCTTTCATGTATTATTGGACTCTCCCAAGTCTCAAATTCTGTAATTCTGTGACTGTTCTTTCCAAGAATTATTTTGAACACTTGGGGATGGCCTTAGCTGATGTCTTTAGAAGAAAACTCCTGGGACATACCCACAAAAGGGACAAAGGTTAACTACCAAAATAATATTTCTAGGGAATCATGAAGGTTTTTGGCAAATGACTTATCTAGAAATTGAACTTGGCTACAGATTAGTTTCAGCCTGGGTTAAGCCTTTACTAAGACAAGTTTGTGGGAGGTAATGCTTTCCAGTGTATATTCATAGTGCTATTCTCTTCCCTAGGGAATTTCCTAATCAAATAAGAAATACATTCTGTGGATTCCTGGGACTGGAAAAACACTTGCATTATAATTAGTAGTTTGCTCTCTTTTTCTCTCCCTCTCTCCCTTTCCTCTCTCTTTTAAAATCTAACTCACAGAGTTGTTAAGAGGGAAGCAATTTGTAAATT
This sequence comes from Myrmecobius fasciatus, assembly GCA_023553655.1. NCBI lineage: Eukaryota > Metazoa > Chordata > Mammalia > Dasyuromorphia > Myrmecobiidae > Myrmecobius > Myrmecobius fasciatus. The sequence goes on from JAJPUD010000091.1 coordinate 307,575, forward strand.
TGTATTAATGAATTTTTATTAATTTAAATCATTTTGTTCCTTATTGTTTTTCCTTTCCTTTATTATTATTCCTTTCTCTTCAACTCTTAATAGACAACTGAAGCTCCTCCAAGACCCAAAACACCAGAAATCTTCAAGTAAGTACTATCAATAATACTTAAACCTAGAGAATATATCAGTTCAAAGTCCCAAAGTAGACTTTACACTGTACTGTTGGACAGCAAAAATGATTAATCTGAGAGCAATATTAAAATCAACTGGAATTTTGTTGGAGTTCAGATGAGCTGTTACAGAAATTCTTACATTTGGAATGAAAAGAGAAGAGACCTCAATTGGGGTATAATTACTGAGCATGCTCTAAATTTCAGTTCCTTGGGGGTAAAGCCCCAGCTGCTCTACCCTAGGTATGACTGATTTTAGATTCAACACAACTTTGGGAAAATTGGACAATATTGTGGAGAATTGTGCTCTATTGTCTGTTAGGATATCTAGCACTAGCATCCAGTGCTTACAGTTACTTACAGTAAAAGCAACTGTGCTTACAGTTGCTGATGACATTGTCAAAATTCATAGCTGAACATTGAGCAAAAAACATTAAGCCATCAACCACTATCCTACTGGGTGAATGTTCTTCTTAGTACCTATGAGATCGAGGTCAGTAAAGGGCCAATTCCTGATCTGCAGAGGGAGTGGAGAGACTTTCCAGTGACTGACAGGCAAAGTGTAGGAAGAAAGAACTCAACTTCGCTTTTCCCTTTTCTTGTGTGGGTTCTTGATTTGGAATTGGGATGATCCTTTGTGAAGAAAGAAATAACAGAAAGGTTTAGAGAAAAGATCATTCTCCATCAGGATAAGGGACAAAGTATTTTTTAACTCAATCCTTAAGAATTCCCACTCAAACCAGCCTGGAGCTAAGAAGGTGAGAGGAAAGGGAAAAACAGAGGGGAAGTTCTTAGGATTTAAATAAGTAAAATGTCACAAACAAAAAGGCAGAAAAGAACCTAAAAGCAGAGGACAGAGTCTTGAGAGGTTGGTTTAACTTTGGTTAGGAAGGACAAGGAAAAAATGGAAATCTAGTGAAGGGATAAGAATGGAGCTGGAGGGCTGTCTGGCTCCTATGTCTAACCCAGGCCTACGTCAAAATTTAGACAGAGTCATTCTCTATCAGCATATAGGAGGAACTTAGCTTTGGACCCAGCTAGCAAAAATAATTAGCTAAAACAAGGAACTAGCAGATGGTCCTTCCTCTCCCCAACACACTGTGACTGGGACTCCTTCTCTGTCTCCTTCCAACCCTCCTCTTCCCCAGCAAGGACCCTAGCAAGGCCTGCTTACAACAGGCTGGCGTCCCTAGTTCTCTCCTCTCCTACAGGGAGACTACAATCCTGAAGTCCAGGGTCCCTCCACTGCCTTCTCTCAACTGCTTGCCCCAAGGATCAGAGGTTTTAGGTCTGTTTCTGGTGTCTCTTCAGGGCCCTGGAAGGAGAAGCACATCGGGTGCTGTTTGAGTTTACACCTGAAACGTCAGAGGAGCTCCAAGTCTTGCCGGGAAACATTGTCTTTGTCCTGAAGAAAGGGAATGATAACTGGGCCACGGTTATGTTCAATGGGAAGGTACACAGTGTGACTGGGTCTGTGTTGTTTGCATAGGCTCTCATTGTCTGCCACCCACCTTGATCCCGGACAATCCAAAGGGTAGTCTCCTAGATTTCCTTCTATTTTGTAGTATGGATGTGTCAGCTCTGGTCCCTTTTCTCTCTTTTATGTTTGCATTGTTTTTACTGCAGAAGGGACTTGTCCCCTGTAACTACCTGGAACCTGTGGAACTCCGGATCAATACTCAACTTCAAAACCAGGTGAAACTACATTTGGGTTTAAAAGACTTAACTCTTGTCCCTCTTCCATCCAAAAACAGCTACATGGGAAGGGAAGAGGAAATAGGAGTACACATTGGACCTAATAGACACTCAATTAATACAAAATTGGGAGTCTTGGTGGAATGTGTTACTGACTTTGTCTCTCTCATCTTATTGATTCACACTCACAGCATAGGGTCAAATGGTGCTTTTGTGCCCACATGAATGTTCATTATGATGTGACTGAATTAATGGTCTCACAGATTTATAACATGGCCCTTCCTAGATTTCCCTGTGATTGTGATGTGTTTTTTTCAGGACTTCAAGAATCTGTGATGAATTAGATGTTCTCTGTGAATTGTTGGACTAAAAAAATTCATTATCTGATAGTTGAATTTGTAGAGGAACACCTTTAAATCTACTCAATATGGTCATATAATCTTGCTACCAGCTCTATGCTAGAAATCTTTCTAGTTTGGTTGGATCTAGCAGGAATGGCATTGTATTGCATTGATCCCAAATCATCTACATGCCATGAGGTATCATCAGAGTAGGATTTTGGTGAAGGGATTTTTGTAATTCTTACTTGGAAAAAAATAAGTAGCCTATTTCCTTTCTCATTTGTCCTCTCTCCATTTAAATCTTCCACAAAGCTGCCAAACTGATATTCCAAAATACATGTTGATCAAGAAACTCCAGTGCATCCCTATGACCTCTAGGATGAAATAAAAACTTGCCTGGTAATTAAAACTCTTCACAATAAGGTTCTTGCTTACCTGTCTATGGGTTTTGTGCATAGCTCACCTTTATACATTCCATGTTTCAGCCAAACTGGTCTATTTGCTGTTCTCCCCACTCCAGCTCCAACATGGCCATCAGCTTCCTGCCTTTGAAATGGCTCTCTTCCATTCCTGGAAAGCTCCTCTCCTTCACCTACATTTCTGAGAACCTCCAGTTTCCTTTAAGGCTGAGCACAAGTGCCTCTTCCTATATAAGCTCCTTTCTTATGTTACAAATGTCCCATTAGTTACAAATGCACTATCTCCTGAAGTAATTGTAATTACTTCAATCCTCTTCAAAAATGAAGGACAGACAAAAATAAAAGCCAAACCAATTTTCTACAGTTACCTGTATCTACATTGTTTCCATCCAATAGAATGTAATATTTTTGAAGGAAGGGACTACTCCCATATTGTCAATTTCTCCAGGACCAGGGACAGTGCTTGTCACATAATAGATGGTTAATACATGTTTGTTGTCTAAAAGATACCAGAATAAAGAGATAGACAGACAGAGAGAGACAGAGAGACATGGTAGGAGGGGAAAAGGGGGAGGGAAGAGGAGGGAGGGAGGGAGAGAGAGATGGAGAGAGATAGGAAGAGAGGGAGAGAAGGAGAGACAGGGAGAGAAGGAGGGAGGGAAAGAGGGAGAGAGACAGGTAGAGAGGTAGGGAGGGAGATAGAAATGGAGAGAGACAGAGAGAGAGAGAGGGAGATGGAGAGAGAGACAGGGAGAGAGGGAGGGAGGGAAATGAGACAGA
>JAJPUD010000091.1:315970-354290 GCA_023553655.1 Myrmecobius fasciatus
GTCCATTTTACAGATTAGGATATGGTCACAAAGGAACCCTGACCCTGTGATTTCAAATCCAAAGCTCTTTCAACTCCACTGTGGCTAGCTAGCTAAGTCCTAAAATTCTTTGGACTAAGTCAGGAAGAGATTGGAAGTAGGACAGCTGCTGGCTGGGGAAGAAGTTACCTAATTCAACTCTCTCATTTTTATAAATGAGGAAACAGATGACTTAGGGGAAGTTAGCAGAATAACAGGGAATTGAGTGTCTCAATTTAGTGTTTATGCTGAAGCATGTTTCATGGTGGCTTAAGCTTCAAAAACAATTGTCTTCTACATTTACCACTAAAGGTAAAATAGAGAGGAAGTATTTTATTGGACATAAAGGCTGCAGCCTTTCTGAACAAATAGCCAATGCTCACTGAAGCCCCCATTGTGCATGGGATAGATGCTAGCCAGGTACAATTCATTCATTTGAGTTTTCTTCTTATTTCTCTCCCTACTCCATTTAGGCACGAAGCAACCAGAAGAGCAGACGGTAAAGTTTTTCTTTCTATGGTTTCATCTAGGAGGAGAACAGACCTGTTTGCCATAGAGAAGAAGCCAGTCCTATGCTCCTACAATATTAGAGTTGGAATGGAGTTTAGTCTACCTTTTTTTCTATTTTTCTTTTTTTTACCTTTTTTTTACTTTTTTACTTTTTTACCTTTTAGTCTACTCCCATCATTTATCAGATGAGGGAAGTGGAGTCAGGAGAAAAATATCTTTCTTAAGGTCAAATAATGACAGTGTCAGACATAGAATTAGAACTCAGCTTCTTGGTTCCTACCTAATTCCTTGCATTATACCAATTGAATCAAATCTTTGGGTTGGGAATTTCCCCAGCCCTTTGCAAACACATTTCCCAAAGGAATAGGTTTTGGATTCTTGGACAGTCAATAAAAATTTATTGAGTAAGTGCTGACGATGTACCTAATTCTATCAGAGAGAATCTCTACATAAAATAGGAGCTTGGAGATGAGTGCTAAGGTTCCAAAGCCACAATTCCAAGACATCTGATATTAAAACCTGGAGTTCCTGAGGGCATTGTCAAGAGATCTGCCTCTGGTAAAACCTCTTGTTTTGACCTTCTCACAGGATCTAAAGCTCAGTATCCCCACATTGTACACCCTCAAAGTGCACTACAAGTACACAGTGGCCATGGAGGTTCGTCCTGGGCTTCCCTACAGTGAGATCTTGGACCTGGTGTGTAAAAAACTGGAGCTGCTCCCTAAGCACACCAAGCTGAGGTGCATTCCTGTGGGGGAATGGAGGGGCATCCAGCTGAGCTGGAGATTGAGGGAGGAAAACTTGGCTGATGACTCCATCCGGAGTATAAATGATCATTTCTGGTGCCATTATGTCCTCTCACTTTACTTCTGACCCCTTAACAGCTATCGGCCTGGGGACGACAAGGACCTTGTCACCCTTTCAGAGGAAAACATGAAAACTGCATGGAGTGATGCAAAGAACTATTGCCTGACCCTCTGGTGTGAACACACAGTGGTAAGTAGACCATTCTATTCCATCATTCTACTTCCATCATTCTATTCACTCATCCTTCCTTTTAACCAGGATCATCATTCTTGGTCTATTGCTTTCCACTAGAAACAACCTACCAGAATAACCTGTCCACTGACTTTTTTTTTGGGGGGGGGGAGGCATCTGGATGGTTAGAGCAGTAGCTAAAGTCCTGGGCCTGGAGTTAGGAAAATCTGCGTTCAAACTTGGGCTCAGACACTACTGTGTGATTTAACCTTTCTGCCTCAGTTTCTGAGGCAGATAGCAGGATGATATGTTTGTAAAGCATTTAGCATAGTGCCTAGCCTACAGTAGGTGCTATATAAATGCTTATTTCCTCTCCTTCCCCACTTTTGAGACTGAATCTCCCTATCTCACCCAGGCTTGAAATACAGTGGGTGCTCATGAGTTGATCCCTCTATTGACCTGCATTGGAGCTTTTATTTGATTTTTCCAGCATGGATGAGTTTGTTTCTCCTTAGGCAAGCTGGTGTGGGAATAGTTAGATGGTACAGTGGCTAGAACACTGGACTTGTAGTCAGGAAAACTCATGTTCCTGAGTTCAAATCTGGCTGTAGAACACTTACTAGCTGTGTGTAACCATGAGCAAGTCACTTAATTCTGTTTGCCTCAGTTTCCTTCTCTGTAAAATGAACTGATGAAGTAAATGGCAAACTACCCCAGTATTTTTACTAAGAAAATCCCAAATGGGGTCATGAAGAGTTGGATATGACTAAAAAATTATTGAAAGACAACATGATGGCCTTCTATTCTAAGAGTCTCACCATGTTAATAATGGTGAATCCAACAGATTCAGCTTAATCCTTTGCAGCTCAGGATCCTCACTTTCAAGTGCTTTACCAGATCATTCCTCACTTCTCTTGAAGTCTTTTGAAAACTCAACATCCCATTATGTCAGTTGCCACATCTAACTTTTTATGTTTTAAAATCACCATATTTCATGGCCCCAAATAATAACTTAAACATGACTTTAAAGACAAGAATCTCTTTTTAAAATTTAATCTTTTTTTACTTAGAAGTATTTTATTTTTCCAATTACATATAAAGATCATTCCCAATACTCATTTTTGTAAAATTTTGAGTTGCAAATTTTTTCTCCTTCTCTTCTTTACCTGCCCCCAAGACAATAGTCTTGGGAGCAATCTAAACAAACTAAGTTATACATTTTAAACACATTTCCATATTAGTCATGTTGTGAAAGAAAAAACAAAAGGGAAAAACCAAGAGAAAGAAAAAGCAAAAAAAGAAAAAAAGTCAAAATAGTGAGCTTTGATCTGCATTCAGTCTCCATAGTTCTTTCTCTGGATGTGGATGGCATTCCCATGACAAGTGTTTTGGAATAATCTTGGATCACAGTATTGCTGAGAAGAGCTAAGTCTATTATAATCATCATACAATCCTGCTGTTACTGTGTACAATATTCTCCTGGTTCTGTTCATGTCACTCAGCACAGTTCACGTTAAGTCTTTCTAAGCTTTTCTGAAAGCAGCCAGCTCATCATTTCTTAAACAATAGTATTCCATTACATTCAAACGCCACAACTTATTCAGCCATTCAAGACAATAGTTTCATACCCTTTTACATAGGATCATAGGCTTGCAGTATAAAAGGTAGAGTCCAAATAGAATCCCTGCTCCCTTTTACAGATCAGGAAACTGGAGCTCAAACAAATCTAGTGGTTTCCCCTAAGGCATCCAAGTAACAAGTAATAAGATTGGGATTGGATTCCAGGTCTTGATTCCAAATTCACTGATGTTTTCTTCTTCCTCCTGTGACATGACTATGATTAGTCCCTGGCAAGACCAGACATGAGGACAAAACTCTTTGAAGAGGAAAAATAGGGAGCTCTTCACAAGCCAAAGGTGCCTCACCTCAGAGGACAGGGGCAAGTTGATCTATGACTTTTAAGATAAACTGGTACCTACTATTACAAAGTGAATTTGCAGCAGAGTCAAGAACTGAAGGTTGGAGAAGTTTCCATTTTTGCCCTTTGTGTGTCTAAGAAAGGGTTAATAAGGCTAGGCAGTAGGGAAATTGAGACTGAGAGATGAACTCATTTGCCCAAGGTGAAAGGAAGGACTTTGCCTTCTACTGACCATTACCCAAGGTGAAATGGCCAATAGAAGATAAAGTCCTTTTCTTCCTTCCTTCCATTCTTCTTTCCTTTTCTTCCTTCCTTCTTTCCTTTTCTTCCTTCCTTTGTTCCTTTTCTTCCTTCCTTCTTTCTTTCTTCCCTTCTTTTCCTTCCTTTATTTTCTTCCTCCTTTCCCTCTATTCCTTTTTTCTTTCTCCATCCCTCCCTTTTTCCTTACTCCTTCCTTCTCTTCTTTCCCTCTTTTCCTTCTTTCCTTCTTCCCTTTTCCCCTTCCTCCCTCCCTCCCTCATACTTTGATAAATCTGTGTTTTCAATACTGGGAATACTTACTCCATTGGGACAGATCAAAATTCTTTTATCCACATGTTCTCCTGTCCTATGATTCTTGTCTGTATTCTCTTTTGGATCTCCAAGGATTAGAAAAATGGGATTTCTGATAGGTCCAATATTTTAGCCCCACTAGTGTTTCCAGTGTTGATGTGAACCTGTGACTCATGTGTTTGGAAACTCTATGTGCCCCATAGCTGGATTCTAGCTTATATTCTTTGTGGAAGGTGACAAGAAGATCCCTGAAAGAGATTTTTTTTAAGACTCTACAAACTTTAATCCATTTCCTTTCTGTTGAAGCCATCTTGCTATTTTGAGGTTCTTCCCTGGGACAGTTTCTTTTTTGATGACCTCCTTATGATATTTGAGAGACCTAATATCTCCAGCTCAAGCACAATTGTGAGAAACTTATCCAGAACTGTAAAGAGTGACTTGGAGTTATAATGGCCTACTGTCCACTGATATCTACAACTCTTCAATCTAGAAGACTATTATTGAGAAACCTAAGGAAATCTTTTCCCACTGTCTATCATGCTTTTTGCGGCATTTCTAACCTATGGAATTTGCATTTATTCTTGCCTAGAAAAATTGAACAAGTCCTCTGAAGAGCTTTGACTTGAAAGGTAAAAAGGGACTAAAATAAGTGTAGAAGACTAGGCAGGGGAGAATAGTAATATACTCCACCAGCTTTATGCCAGCCAAAGAGTTGAGAAAATGTTTCTAGGGTTAAAGGAAATTTCCTTTCTCAGGTCCTTTTTTTCCTCTTCCTTCTTCCATCCTTCACCCCTTGTCCCCAAGACATGAAGGAAGAGTTGATTTGGTTACATGTAAGATGCAGAAATCTTTTGTAAATAATATAGAGTGGTTTTCAGATGATGAAATTAAAATTATTTGTAGTCACATGAAAAGGTGCTCCAAATCACTATTGATCAGAGAAATGCAAATTAAGACAACTCTGAGGTACCACTACACACCTGTCAGATTGGCTAAAATGACAGGAAAAGATAATGATGAATGTTGGAGGGGATGTGGGAAAGCTGGGACACTGATACATTGTTGGTGGAACTGTGAACAGATCCAACCATTCTGGAGAGCAATTTGGGACTATGTACAAAAAGTGATCACACTGTGCATACCCTTTGACCCAGCAGTGTTTCTATTGGGCTTATATCCCAAAGAGATCTTAGAGGAGGGAAAGGGACCTACATGTGCAAGAATGTTTGTGGCAGCCCTTTTTGTAGTGGCTAGAAAATGGAAACTGAATGGATGCCCATCAATTGGAGAATGGATGAATAAATTATGGTATATGAATATTATGGAATATTATTGTTCTGTAAGAAACGACCAGCAGGACGATTTCAGAGAGGTCTGGAGAGACTTGCATGATCTGGTGCTGAGTGAGATGAGCAGAACCAGGAGATCATTGTACATGGCAACAAGAGTATAAGATGATCAATTCTGATGGACATGGTTCTCTTCAGCAATGAGATGTTTCAAACCAGTTCCAGTTGTTCAGTGATGAAGAAAGCCATATACACCCAGGGAGAGGCCTGTGGGATCTGAGGGTGGTCCACAACATAGCATTTTCATGCTCTCTATTGATGTTTGCTTGCATTTTGTTTTCCTTCTCAGATTTTTTTTCTTATAGATCAGATTTTTCTTGCACAGCAAGATAATTGTACAAATATGTATACACATATTCGAGTTGTCAAGTATTATAACATAATTAACATGTATTAGACTTCCTGCCATCTTGGGGAGGGGCTGGGGGGAAGGAGGGAAAAATTTGTAACAGAAAGCTTTGCAAGGGTCAATGATGAAAAATTACCCATGTATATGTTTTGCAAATAAAAAGCTTTAATAAAAGAAAAAGAAAAGATCAAAAATCCACATCTCATAACTCCAAGTCTTTCTGGAAAGATAGATAAGATCTGTACAATAATAAAAAAAAATCCCTAAAGAGAAAAAAAAAAGAATGTAGAGTGGGAGGAAATAGATTAAACACTGGAGATTGCAAAGGAGGAAATTTTGTGAGGATAATGGTAGAAAACGAGAGTCCAATATTGGAATGAATCTGTGACATTATGGATATTGGCTGTTCTTTACCATGATGCAAATAGCAAACAATTCATGGCTGCCAGTTCCATCTGGCCCTTGTCTGTGTCTTCCTATAAGTTTGCTACATTGGGGGTAGGGGATGAGGAGGTACCCAATGTGCATGGAGGCCTTGTTCACTCTTCCTTGACATAAAAGATACCTGAATGGTACACAAACCATTCATTTTAATGGATCTGTGTTTTCAGTACTGGGAATGGGGCAGATCACAATTCTTTTATCCATATGTATTTCTTTTGTGACTCGTCTGTATTCTCTTTTGGATTTTTAAGAGTTAGAAAAATGGAATTTCTGACAGGGTCCAACATTTTAGCCCCACTGATGTTTCCAGTGTTGATGTGAACCTGTGACTCATGTGTTTGGAAACCCTGCCTGCCCCACAACCAGGTCCTAGCTCACATTGGCTATTCATGAGCTTGGAAAATTGGCCTGATAAAATAAATATTATTTTTTGGATCCAGTTTCTTTCCCCAGCTGAATGTAAATGGCACAGCTGAGGCCCCAGGAATAAACAAATCCCTCTCTTCTAAAATTGAGAAGACTTTTACTTAGGCTTTTTTATTACCTATCTTTTGACTGCAAACCCTGGTATAATGAAAGACTCTCGGACTCCCAGTTCCTTCATCTGTAAACTGAGGATATAATAATGGCAACTACTTCACAACTCAAACGAGACCATGCATGTGAAGCATTTTATAAACCTTAAAATAGTTCATAAATGTAAGTTATTATCTGTGGTTTCATTGGTCAATACTCCCTCCATCGGTAGATAGCAGTCCATCCACACCTTCTCATTCTATATTACATGTTCATGTCTCTCTATGAATCCTTCAGGACTAGAAACAGTCCAATAGTCAGGACAAAGTCTAGCATCTTTAGCCCTACTGGTGTTTCTAATGTTGGTTTAAATGATGTCTCAAGAAACTACCTGTCACTTTAACCACTTATCACATACAGACGAATGATATGTTTTGTGAAATGGTGACAAGAACTAAATGTTTTCGATAACTTTTTTTTTTAATATTCCTGCTCTTAAGTCACTTCAATTATAACCAACTTGGCATTTTGATTTGATGTACCAAGTATTAGCACTGAAGTTCTATGGTCAGTTTTCTTTGCTGTGAGCTACAACGTACACAAGTTCAAAAGCTGGGGTAAATGGAACCTTTGGTGTTGCAGGGTGACCAAGGCTTTCCAGAAGCAGCAGAGGAAGAAGAGACATTAAATGGCAATATCCAAGTGACAGAATCTCAACAGAGAGTGTTAGCACTCTTCAATTATGAAGCTTCACAACCAGAAGACCTGGAATTTCTGGCCGGAGATGTGATTATGGTGTTATCAAAAGGCAAGTTGGCTTTGTGTCCCCAATGGTTTGATTGAAGGTTCTTCCTCCATGATTAATTACATAATTAACTATCCATATTAGACCACTCTCCAAGTGCACAAACAGTACAGGACAGATCATCTGCAAGCTTCCAGTTATGTAAAATCCTATAAGAGTTAGAAGCCCACATCAGTACACAGAAGCTTGGGGAATTTGGGGACAGACAAAAAAGTTCAAAAAAGGAGCAGGAACAAAGATATAAAACATTTAGAGCCAAGGCTGAAGCTTCTCAGCCTCAGTTTCCCCATCTGTAAAGTGGAGACAATGTTTGTAGTACCTACCTCAAGGATTGAAAGATATGTCACTTGGTAATCTCAGAGGGACTTTGTCTAAAAATAAATACTTGGGAGAAGGTAGATGGACTAAAAGGTCTGGCAGTATTTTTGTTCTTTGTAGTAGGTGATTGCTATCTGTGGACCAACTTAGCTAAATTCAGAGGCTCATCCCAAGGTTGGCTTCTAGTGATAAATTTTTGTAATTTATGTTTATGGAGAATAGACTCATACAGATGAAACAATGGATCTAGAGGCAGTGTCAGGAAGTAACAAAGACACCAAAACTGGACTCAGGAAGCCAAAGTTCAAATTTTGTCTGCTGTTAATTGGCTATGTGAATGAGCAAAAACAATCTCTCTGAATGGTTTTTTATTTCGTGTAAAGTGGGAATGCTACTCAGATTTCCTGTATTGAAAGACTACTGTAGGGGAAATAGTTTATAAGTCTTAATATATTATATAAATGTGTTGTGGGTTGTAGTCTTCAAGAGTTACTGGGGCTGTGGAAGCCATTGCATGAGAAACCTCTGGTCTTGAGACCACCACCATAATCCATCCCGTTCAAAGCCCCTCTTGCTTGCTTGAACCTTTGAGGAAGTGCCCAAAGTCACTTCCAGGTCACAATATGGCTTCAGAAGAGGAGATTTTAGTACTATATAAACACTATTTAGATCGGACAGCTCCAAGTGAAGTAATTGCTGGAAAAGAAACTGTTTCGTTACGTCTAAAGCAAAAGAGTTAGATGAGATCATCTCAAAGGTCCTGTTACCATTTTTTAATCTTTTGATCGATTCTCCTTCTCTCATATGTGCACAACATATAATCTTCAGATAAGAATTAGGGGTCAAGGAATAGGGGAAAAGGGTGAAAAGAAATGGTAGAAATTAGATCACATGTCAATGATCTTCATTTTCAATGAGACATAAAAGTCTGCAGAGAAAACATTAGGGGTATCATTTTTAGATCAGGGTTTTTAACCTTTTGTCTGTCTTGGACCACTTTGGCTGTTCTGGTGAATCCTATGAGCCCATTCTCTGAATCATGTTTTTAAGTACAATAACTAGAATTATAAGGGAACCCAGTTATATAGAAAGTCATCAATTAAAAGAAACAAGTGTCCTATTCTTATTTACGCCTCAATTTCTCCCTCTTATTCTCAATACTTTTATCTGGGTAGTTATTCAAAATTAAAATTAGTACTCTATTTACACAGAGGCATAAAGTTCATTTTTAAGTTGGTGATGGGATCCCAGACCTGTTTCATAGAGCTAAACTTTATTAAACATAAATTGACTAGTTAATTTAGTGAAATTTTATTCAACATTAAAACATATCAGTCAGGACACATTCTCAGAAAAGATGTGTTTGATCAGTATCACGGGCAAAGTATAACAGGCGGACATCCTGAGTGCTGTGCCAGTGTCCTTGGAATATTAAGACTTCCAGGCCATTGAGTGACTCCTTTCTGAAGGATTTATGGAAGGATATGGTCAAGAATTAAACAGGATAATGGGCATGGACTCAGCCCTTAGAACTCCAGGAAGCACTAGCCACACTGAAAGATTATAATAGGTAAAAACATCAAAATTGCTAAAATTCTTTTTATATGCACTAAAAAGCTATGTAAAACTGTACTATTGGGGCAGCTAGGTGGCACAGTGGTTAGAGCACCAGCCCTGAAGTCAGGAGGACCTGAGTTCAAATCTGGTCTCAGACAATTAACACTTCCTAACTGTGTGATCCTGGGCAAGTCACTTAACCACAATTACCTCAGCAAAAAACAAAAAACAAAAAACTATACCATTGAACCAAGGTTGTGAAATTATGTTTCTTGGAGCAATTAGCACAACTTGTGAGGTTTTGGGGGTCTGCACCTTTATTTTCATTAATTTTGAGAATGAATGGGGAAACTCCTATTAAATTTGCAGATCAATGATTTATGGGAGGAGGGCAGAGGACACTGAAAGGTTATTATTAATAGCTAGTGTTTACATCATACTTGAAGGTTTGCAAAGCACATGTATTATCTTATTTGGTCCTCATACCACCCATTTGCAATAGGTGTTGTTACATTACAGAGGAGGAAAAACTAGGATAGAATTTAGGTTAGTGACCTGCTAGAGGTCACAGAGATACTGCCTGAGGCAGGATTTGAACTTGGGTTATTTGTGCCACCAAATCTTGGTCTCTACCCCAACTCTGCCAGTTCACTGCTTGGGACTGTGGCTGGTTCTCTGTCCACAGTGTCTTTATCTTGTATAGAGGTCGCTAAATGTATAAATCCAAACAAAAAGTCAATAATTTTGAATAAAATTTATCTTGAATGTTGGTCCTGAGAAAGTCGTCTTAAATTGATACCTTTGTAGAAAGGCTGAAAGAACTAAAAGCTTCCATTTCTCCATTTCTAATTTTCCTTTTATCTATTTTTTTTTTGGGGGGGGGCATGTCATCATTAAGTAATTTGTTAATTTATTTAATGGCCCGGCAACATGTGATGCTCTTTGAGATGCTCGTGATGCACTGAAACTTGTCAGCTAAGACTTTTTTTTGGTCTTAATTTAGCAAGCCAAAAAAAAATGAGAGTTAAAGTATTTGAATGACAAAAAGTGATTGAGCTTACCCTGTTGAGCTTGAAGGCAAAACTAGGAATGGGGAAGAACTGCAAAAGAGCCAATTTAGGCTTCTCAGAGTTAGAGGTGTCCACAAATGAACTGGTTCACCTTGAAAGATCGTGGAGGTTCCCCCTTGTAGGGAAGTCTTAAAGCAGAGGTTGTATCAACATTTGTTGAGCATGTTATAAATGGGGATTCTTTTTATCTGTGGGCTGATCTAAGTGACTTCAGGGATTTCTAGATTATTTTAAAATACTAGATTTCTGGGATGTGAAAAATGGAAGGAGAGAGGACTAGAAATAATAACAAAGAGTGGGTACTGCTCCAGCCTCAGAGAGACAAGATGGTGGGGAAGGCATTTGGGAACACTTCTTGGAGCCATGTTAGTTTGATGAAGTGGATCAAGATTGCTTAGCTGCTGCCTTGTTTTGTAGTTGGCAGCAGTAATCAGAAGACAGAACTTAAAAGCAGTAGTACTAGGGCAAAGGAGAAAATCAATGTCCAACAAGCTGCTTCACCTAAGAAGGTAGAAATGGCAGAAACTGCTGTCAGGAAGTACCTGTATTGGATAATGGAACATTGGTAGAAAAATCACTAAGGAGAATTCAACAGTGAGAAGTCCATCTGTTTGGTACATGGCATATATTTTCAGAATTTATATATATATATATACATATATATATACATATTCATCAGTTCTATTGATACCTTATCTTCCTCTAAAAGTATTTTTATATGAGATGGCTTCTGGGAAAATGAGGAAAAGGGAAAATGCTGGCAATAGAAAAAACAATAGATATCCACTCTTTTTTTTTTTTTTTTCCAGCATGAGGCAGACTTATCTGAAAAACCTACATTGATTTAACGAGCACCAAAAAAATACTTATTAGGGGATCCTACAGCCTACATCCCAGAAGTAGCATTATAATAAAGGATAACTGTTAATATTGATTTTTAAAGGGGGCATTCATTTTTTACCTAAGCCAAAAGTTTTTTGGCATCTGACTGTAATAAAATGTAACTTTTCTAATATAAACATGACTAGTAATTCAACTTTTTTTCCCTTTATTATTCAGTGTTGGTTAAGAACCCATATTTCCCCTTTGACAAGTAATTTCTTGAACTCCTAAATTTAAATCTTGGCAAAGCTAGGAAGCTTTACTAGTCAAACACTATGTCACACAGGCTTTTAACAATACACTTAAAAACTTATTACTGGGGGCAGCTAAGTGGCGAAGTGGATAGAGCGTTGAAATCAGGAGGTCCCGAGTTCAAATTTAGTCTCAGACACTTAACACCTCCTAGCTGTGTAACCCTGGGCAAGTTGCTTAACCTCAACTGTCTCAGCAAAAAAACAAAAACAACTTTTTGCTCAGTTCATAAAAAACTTAAGAGATTATCTAGTCTCAAGGCCATATTTATAACTGAAGAAACTGAGTCTCATAGTCAGGCAGCTTGTCTAAGGTTATCCACAAGGTAGTTGAACCTATTTTCTATCCTATTTGCATTATTCTTCATTTTATCTCATATTAATAATTCTGTGGCATCTTGAAGACTGTGCCATGGGCTATTTCCTATATTTGGGCTCACCTATCTGGGCCACCTTTGTATCACTAAGTTAAGGCAAGACATACCTCTGACCAAAATGTAAAGAACTTGAATGTGGCAATTGCCCTGCCCCTTTTCTGTTCAATGACCAGTGTTTTTTCACCTTTTCCACCTAGTGAATGATGAATGGCTGGAAGGAGAATGCAATGGGAAAGTGGGCATTTTCCCAAAAGCTTTTGTTGAAGAATGTGCAGCTACAGGCCCAGAAGGCCAGGCTGTCAAAGCCTAGGCAAAGAAGTCGGAAAAGGAGTTCTGCACATTTCAAAGATATGAGATTCGTTGTCCAGAGGAACGATGCCAGTTGGAGAATGTTAACCTGTTTTCCTTGTCAAGCTTTATCTGTTTTTCTCCTTCATTAAAAATCCTGTTACTTAAGCACTTGGGAACCTGGATAATGAGTGGAGTTTCTAGGGAACAAGGCATTTGATCTGATCAAGAAACAGAGTTCTTGTTTCACATCAATCGCTAGCATCTTAGTCCACGAGGGTGTTAAGTATCAAGCTGGGTTCCTGAAGGTTCAAATACATGGAAGGCTCCATTAGCCAAGCAATAAAAAGAAAGCTATTCTCAGGAAGCCAGAGTAATCGAGGTTAAGATCCTTGTATTAAATTTACAAAGTACCTTCTTCTTGAGAATCACTTTGAGAGAGGTAGCTTGTATAAGCATGAGATAGGGAATTGAACTCGTTTGTGATTTCAGTGTCGCAGGGAATCCCAGGTGAGGAAAACCTCTCTATGAGTGCAAGTTGGCACCTCCTTTGCCACCTAAGTGTCTTAGGGGTCACCACATCACAGAGGGATTAAGTTATCAGCTCGGGTTCACAAAACCAGCAATGTTTCTAATGAAAGACTTGAAATAACCCTGGTATTCCAGACTCTCAATAGAATTTCCAGGGGAGGTAAGTGTCCCTGAGGGGATAACAAATTTGTATCTAGTCTCAGTTGGCAAAAATACTGGGGGATGGAAGGGGATTTCAGCCTACACCTCCCAAGTCATATTTCACACTCTCTCATGTGACCACAATGCTTTTCTATTACCCTCATTTTAGTGATGACCAAAGGAAGTCTCAGAGAGGCTACGTGGTGATGTCCCACTCTTAAAGACACATTTTCTGATGGAATTCCAGAGCTCCTTTCAGCAGCCAAACTCTTCCTGTCCTACCCACAGAGCTTTATTTTAGTTTCTTTGATTTTGTCAAGAAAGTCAAAATGTTCATCTTTTAAATGTTGTTTTCCTTTGCTGATGAGCTCATTCAAATCTGTTAAATTCATCTCATTGAAAATTTTTCATGTTTAATTAACAATGAATTACAATGGTAAACCATTGGTTTCCTAATGCAGTTTTAAAATAAATGAAGCACTATAAATTGGAGCAGAAGGCCTACTGATCTCTTTTCACTCATTTCTTCTGAGTTGAGGTCTGAAGCTTTCATCAATGATTTTCTTAGTTGATAAAGTGTTTATGCAAAATGGCACTCAAGAAGCAAATT
Organism: Myrmecobius fasciatus; assembly: GCA_023553655.1. Taxonomy (NCBI): domain Eukaryota; kingdom Metazoa; phylum Chordata; class Mammalia; order Dasyuromorphia; family Myrmecobiidae; genus Myrmecobius; species Myrmecobius fasciatus. Next base: position 329,435 of record JAJPUD010000091.1, read on the forward strand.
CAGAATTAAGGGTCAAAAAGGATGGAATTTTGCCTTTGGATGTACGTTATTGTGACTCAATCATTAGGCTAGAAAAAAAGGGTAATTCTGGTTCAAACTACATGTAGTCTTGGCTTGAAAAGTGAGATCCTAACTGTAAGAACACCTCAAAGCTTCCATACTTTCACTGTGCCTGTAGATCTAATTTAGGGAAATAGAGAAGCATATTTCTGTTTAAAAAAAAAAAAAAAAAGAAGGGAACTTTTAAAACCAGGAAAGACTTTGGAGACAATCTAGTTTCAATCCCTTCTTAAAGTCCCAGAGGGGTTAGGTATCCTGAGTTAATCCATCCGACATTGAACTCTCCCATTTAAAGAAAGGACATGGGTCCAATTAGTGGAATCCTGACTTTTACGTTGTCACCCCTGTCTTAGCACACAGAATTAGTCCAAAAACCAGTCTCTTTTACACATGCCCTATCCTCCTTGACTTTAGTTAAAGCAGGTCCCAACATTTTTATACATTCAGGCTGTGACCTTTTTTGATTTCCCCTACCACAACCACCTCATGGTATTTTATTTTGCTCTTTTTAAAGTCTATGTTAATGGTATATACTTAGACAAGTTGGCTTTAAATATACCTAATTTCTAAGGTAGAAAAAATGCAATCTACACACAGGTCTGGTTGGAGAGAACATGGTTTAATTAAAGGCAAAGCTGATTTTCAGCAGCTGCATGTCTTGCACAGACAGACAAAAACACAAAAGAAAGCTTATTACACAAACCAGTTTCTGCTGGGGGTTCCCTCCCCTTCTCATTACTCCACAGTGTGTATGGTAGAGTGGGGAGCCCCACCCCAAGAACCAGAAAACATTCCGAACACCAGATTCTCATGCAGAAATGGGACTGTGGCTAGGACTTAGGGCACTGGCAGGAGTGAGATGGTGAACCTGGTTAGCTTGTTTAGGGTGCAAGAGTCAGTGACACTTCAAACACTGGAATGTTGCAGCTGCCTGGATGCACAGCTCAAACACACAAACTGGGGTAAGGTAGGCAGGGAGAAGAGAAAAGGAAGAGGCAGAGAGAGGGAAGGGCTGGAAAGAAGCACGGAGGGTTTCATACTGCCACTGGGGTAGGGGCTTTTACCCTTTTGGAGACCTTTCAAAAATAAAAACAAAACACCATGTCAAACTCAGAGAGTGCTAATGCTGCAAGTTCCGGGGGAATCCAACTGTTCCCAGGGATGACTGCTGTGCACTTTGCCCCTCTGCCCAGGCCCACGTGATGCCCGGGCTCCTGGCTGTGCTCTGCTCTGCAGCTAGGTCCCAGCTCCAAGGTCCTGAACTACCTCATACCTGCACAAGTGTGAGTGTGCAAGCACACAGACACCTCACACACTGAAAAAGGAAAAAAAAACAAAACCCAGGGAAAAAAAAAACAAAACAACTTATCACCAGCACAGCAATTGGACATTTAGATTGTTTCCATAATTTTCCCATAAAATATTACTTTTCCAGGAAACGACTGACAGAAATGTTGTCCTTTTTTTGTTTCCTACATGAGAAAATTTCCAGTCTTCTTTCCCCCGAATAAATATCAAATAAAAAGTTTATTTCCCTTTCTTTGCGTCTTTTCCAAAATGGACTGTGTTGTTCTCTTCTGTGCACCTGAGATGCACATGTCCATGGTGCCTTGAATTTCACTCTGGAGCTGGAGGGTTGGGGAGTGGCGCTGTGCAGGGGCCTGTACCCCTTGATTGGCTGTGCATATGCTGCTGCTTCCTGGCTATCTGGACTGTCTTCTGGGGTGGGCCCCCAACTGCTGGACCCCATGCTGCTTCTTGGTGAGATGTTGTACATTAGGAATAAAAACTACTAGCATCCAGCATAGGGTAAAGGGAGAAATTCAGGGGGTGGGAGGAAGGGTAGGTGAATAGGATGGGGAAACAAAAACAAAACGGGGGAAAAAAAAACCACACTGAAAGCTTCTACTACCTATTAAAATGGGTCAGGCCATGAATGGAACAGACTAGCCTGGCTTCGGTGAGATTGCTTGCTATGCTACTGTAAAATGTACAGGAATCAAAAACATTAATTTAAAACCCTACAGCAGTCACCTGCTTGCCCAGCATAGCCCCAGTACACACACTGTGTCCCCGATTGAAGATCGGGGTACCAACAGAGTGAAGGGCATTTCCTGCTGGATCCTCCAGGCCACGAAAGGGCCAGCCAGAGCTTTCTGAGTGAAAGGTGAGGTACTCTCCTTCTGGAAACACTTCCCTTGGCTTAGGAGACACATTCCCCCATCCTGTCACCACCTGCCTCGGACACGAGCAGTGAACGAGGTTTTCATTGCTACACACTGACTATGAGCACATCTGTGTATGGAAGATTTCAGTGTGATCTTTTACTACTGAGAGTAATAATAATAAAGATGTTTAGGAATAATTTTAACTACATTCTCAGTCAGCAAAGCAATCATTAATGGATTCCTATTTTATTCCCCAAAGAGGAAAAAAGGATTGAGAAGTTCCCATTGGCTTCTCCCATCTGCCTTTCATTCTCAGCTTTCCCTTCCCATGTGGCTGGGGACATGCACGATGGAGAAGGTGAGAGGCGGTGATATCAGGTAACTGAGTGAGACAAACAGCAGTTCCTCTCTCCCTCCCGGTGGGCCCCAGGGGGACGGGAGAGTTCCTGATGTTTTTTGTTGTTGCACTGCGAACATTTCGTGCACACTCAGCGGGCTGGTGGAACACTTACACCCTCTCCACAGCGAGAAACAGAAAAGAGGGCTGCCACCCGCAGGTTCCTGTGTGGGCCAGTCCTGCAAACCCAACATGCCACGGTTCATGGAGCCTTGGTTCACCAGGGTCACCACCTTGGCCTCAGTGCGGTGGGTTCAGGGTGCCTTGTCCACGCTGCTGCTTCTGCTTCTGCTGCATCAACAGCTGCTCCAGGGCAGAAGGTCCAGGGTGCATCATGGAACTGGACCAGATAGACTGAAAAACATAGTCCTAATTAGAGCAGGAAACCCCATAAGGCTCAGGTAACCTTTTGGATTGGGCCCCCGTGATTTACACCGACCAGGAAAAGGACCATCCAGCAGCAGCACTTGGATAACATCAGGAGGACTTTAGACAAAATGTTTCCCCCTTAAGCTTGGGATGAGATAAAAGAAAGCCTTTATTGTCTCTCTCTTCATCCCACCCTGCCACTAATGACATTTCCCAACAGGAAACTTTCCCATTCAAGAGACTCATAAAACATCGCCAGTTCCAACGTTTCCATAGTGTGCTTTACAACAACTCCTCCAGTGTGCCTGTGAAAATTCACTGGATCAGTTTGCATTCCTGAAATTTACTCACCTTTAAGCTTTCCATAAGGACAGCGGAAGAATCCTCCATGGAAGGACCATGGCCTGTCCAGGTACCACTCGGAGTGCTGGCCTGGTGCCAGCTTGTCTCAGAGGATGAGGATGTTGCTGGAAGATAATCAAAGCCAAATCCACCCATAGCTAAAGTGAAAAAAGAATTGAGTTCAAGAGTTTTATTTTTTACCAAAAGAAAATGAGGAAGATCACAATTGTGGTTCTTTAGTTAAATCATTAGCAATGAGAATCAGTTCTAACCTGGTTTATCTGTTTTCCAACGATCTGCAATCCTTCTATCCCTATTATCTGGAGTCCCGATGGGTCCAAAATTGGAGAATGGAACAGAATTATGGTTGTGTGTTGGAGGAGAACTTGGCAGACTACTCGGGTTAGAAGAGTGAGGAGACTGGCTGGCTGGTGTTGAATGATCTATTAAAAATAATGAAGGAAATTACAGAATTTAAGTATTTCACAAACATAACATGATCTAAACTTTCGCACATTTTTGAGCACTTAAATCATTGCATAAATACCCACAGGTCTTGGGGGGATAGGAATAAGGAAAGGGGCAGGTTAAATTCTATTACTCCATTTCAAAAGCAAGGAAATGATCAGAAGCAACTGGTCCCTATCTCAAGGATATCCTAGAGGTATTACACTGTCTCTGCCACTCTTTGGATAGATGGTTTCACTTGGAAACCTCCATAACACACCCTACCTAAATAACTTGACTGAATCTGACCTGAAGAGGTAGTCTAGGAAAACATCAAACAAGCTTGTCTTACCAGAAATCTACTAACAGAAGGAAATGTCATATGTAGATATAATACAAACATAAAAAACACATCAATACACACACACAATGTGAATTTAATAGAAATGTTAGATTAGGATATATTTGATTTACCTAGCTTTAAGAGCAATTCTTTATATAAAGTACTTAGTATTCACAACCACAAAAGAGGAATGACAGCTGAAATGCCCTATTTTTTAAACCATGTATAAACAACTCAAAATATGAGTAATTTCTCTTTAACTACATGTCTAGCCAACCATTCCCTTGACTATCAGGCAAGACAGGACCAGGGACTCCAAACCAACTCTCCTGACTCTATACATTTTGGGGATTTAATAAATTCTTGGTTTGTCTTGATATGTCAGTAGGAATATCTATCTCTGTCTCTCCCTTTTGTTCAGTTGTTTTGTGAGTCCATTTGGGATTTTCTTTGTAAAGATATTGGAGTTTACTTGTAAAGATAATGGAGTTGGCCATTTCCTTCTCCAGCTCATTTCACAGATGAAGAACTAAGGCCAACAGAATTAAATGACTTGCCCAGGATCACACAGCTATGAAGTGTCTGAGTCCAGATTTGAACTCAGGTCTACCTGGCTCCAGGCCTGGAGCTCTAGCCACTGAATCAGTTAGGCCCAGCTTTAATCTGATTTTCTATTTGAGCTCTTTCCCAATTTCCCCCAACTGTGGGAGACTCCCTCCAAAAAAGCATCCTGCAATTTATTTTGTAAATATTTAGAAAAGGAGATTCTGTCTCCTTCAATTACATACACTGGTTCTCTGAGAGCAGGCACTAGGTCTTGCTCTCCCCTCTTCCCCTCTTTTTTGATCTGTGTATTCCCAGACCTAATACTGTGTCTGGATATTAGGAGATGCTTAAAAAAATGCATGCTGACTTTCACTCAATTTTGCTATGAGAACCCATAAAGTATCTCTCAGTCTCAAGAAGCCTTCTTTTAAAATGATCCCATCTTATTTCTTAATTATTTTTGTATATTACTACAAAAACAGTTTAATTATGTAATACAATGTCTAATTAAATAGTTCACTGTGTACATGAAATACAAGATCTCTATAATAAAATCATATTTCTTACCTGAACTAGCAGGAAGGGATGGAGACCATGGTGTCCCTTCAAAGAGAGAGTATAATGATGTTTCCTGATGGGTCATTGAGGGGTTAACCTCTGCTTTTCCGCTGGTACTTAGGTTTTTACCATATACTTCATTGAACATGCTGCTATTTGGGTATCTTTCCTGTGATTAAAAACAAGAGGCTAAATTATGAAAATACACCGACAAGATTTTCAAGATGTAATATTCATTTCCTTGAATGACAGCCATTTCTAAACTTTAAAAAATAAACTTTTTTGAGTAAATATATTTGACACACTGGTTCCCCCAAATTTAACTATTTTTCTGGATAATTATATTTTTCCTTCCCCTCCCCCCCATATCCCTAGCTTCTACCATGTGAAGAACCATCCAGCCACAAAAGTCAATTAAATGATTTCCTTGACTGTGGAACAAAGCCATTATTACGAGTGTGACACTAATGAAAACTGCCAAAGTATTCTCATAAATTCAATGAGAATCTCTAACTTGGTCCAAATAGGGAAGGTATAGAGAAGGTTGAGAAGCTAGAATAAATTTCTAGAAAATGATCAAATGAAGAAGGAAGAAATATGAAAAATGAAAAATTGAATAAACAAAAGTTAGGATTCTAAATTGTACTGCAATTGTTTGAACTCTATCATTCTAAATTACAAGCTGTATCTAGAGCATGCAAACAGATTTCTTAACTGTTAGCTTACCTGATTGAGAGAGAAGCCAGTGAGGGACAGGAAAGAAGAAGAATGAGACATGAGCTCTGAGGGTTTCTCCAACAGGGACTTCTTCAGAGACCCAAAAAGGAAAGATTTCATCAAGTTAGTTCTTGCATTTTTTCTCCCTTATTAGTCTTAAAATGTTATTGAGCAGAAGTCAAAAGCTATCACATCATCACAATACATCCCACCTATCTTACCACAGGTCTAATGTCCACAAAGAAAAATTGTGAACAATTAGAAGAACTTGCCATAAAAAACTAAATCAATGATTTGACACCAAACATATGCAATATCATAGCTGAAGACTAACATAAAGACAGCCTGTTTCCTCCCACCACTTGAAAGCAAAATATAACTTTCACACTTCAGAAGATTTAATCTAGCACTAAGTTCTTGACAAATATCAAACTCATACTTCAGATAGGGGTACCTCATCAGGTACATAGAAGAGGGTACCTATAGGATATTTTTAAGAAAACAACCACCCCTTTTTAATGAATACTTTGGTTTACAGACAATGAATTACTCCAGCATTTTTTGGTTCACTGAGCTCTTGGTAAACAGCATTATTATTAATGACTAAAAATAGGATCACTTTCATTCAATTTGCCAGCTTCTCTTTACAGGTTAACTAAATAAGCTAAACAAATAAAACCAAGAGCTAAAAATTAGGCCAAACCTGACAGTCATATCTTTAATAAAATAAAACATAATCCAGAATCACTGGATAGATGCCAAGTCAGTATTTATCAGATTTATCAGATTAAAAGCTTCATCAAATAACAAAGTCCAGAATAAACTGGTAAAGACTTCTGAGGTCCAAAAGTAATGTCATGAAAAGGATGCATTAAAAGGTGACAAAGCAGGGATTCAATAAAATAAATTAAAGACACACACTCATTTCAACCCTTCCTGATAATTTGGCTAAAAAAGGATTGACAAGCACTAGGAAACAAGTGAACAGAAAGGTCTGGTATTTAGAGAAAGAATAGGAAAACAAAAGTAGAGGAAAAAGAATGGAGAGCCTTGTAGCAGGACATCTCCTATCCTTACTCTTCAGGCTATGGTGGGAGCATGCATATTTGCTTCATGGCTAACTGCTTTTTCTTGCTATCCTATTGGTGAGGATAATTTTGTAGTGGTTTCCAGGGTGAGGAGCAGAACCACTGGCATGAATCTCATCTTCAATGGGATCAAAATCACTTGTTAAATAGCCCTTGTCTTTACTGTTCCTGTTCTATGGGAAAGGCAATCAAGTAGGACTCAATCTTTTACTTAAAACTGTCATCAACAGTTTCTATATGGGTGATAGTGAGTATGGAGATTTGTGCCTTACACTCCCAACTCTCCAAAATGACAACAAACATTAAAAAGTTTATAGCCGTATATTGTCCCTAGATATACATCTATTTGAAAAATAACTCTACAACTCTTTTCCCTAGAAACTGTGTGAAACAGCTAACTACAGTTGCTTGCCATGTACTCAATTACACTTGGTATTTACAAATAGAAATATTCCATATACTTGTGCCATGCTGTGCCTCACCTCATCCTGTCCCCCAATTCTGTTTAAAAATCAGTCTGACTTGAATCCTTCTTCTCTCCCTTGTTCCCCCCCCCACATTAATCAACTAGAAAGAAAAAAAAAAATCCTCACATGTCCAACTACCATCAACTTCTCTATTCCAAACATTCTAAATTCACAGCCTTTTTGGTCCAGAATAAAACACAAATTTCCTGTGACATATGAATACATTTCAAGAATTTTGCTTTCCCTGAATAAGAGTAAAAAAATAAGCTTCCAAGTTTCTGGGGGTCCAAAATATAATTGCCAACTAAATATCTCTGCAATGCCATGCCTACATGTGAAGGACTATAACTCTTTGTGGATGCCATGCCCACTTTAAATAATATTTCTTTTTTCAAGCTATAATGAACTGAATATTTAGGGGAGGATTTTGAGTTAGAAACTTGTTTCCATGCTTTCTCTCCTTCCTAGGATAATAAAGAAGTGCTGTTTGGAAACCCAAGGAAGAAGAAATCTCAATCTTAATGGATTTCAAATAAAGTCTCAGAAAAGGAGTCAGCGTTAGAGCAAGCAGCAGCAGAATTATGTCAAATACATACAAAGAGGCTTCGTCCAGGAAGAGAGGCGAGAGGCCCCAGCAGAGCTGGGTAAAGATCAGGAGGGTTAGAAAAAATCAGCTCTTCCTCTTCCTCCAAGGCAGCCAGACTCTTTAACAGGTCCGGAGGAAGCAGAGGGGAGCTCTTGGGGTCCTAGTGACAGAAAGGAGCACAGTGAGATGCAGTAAGGGAAGAGGGAGAAAAGCAGAGAAGAGGAGTGGTTTGAGTAAGAACATTGGTTGAAATGGAGACAGAGAAGGTTAAGGGGAAAGAAGAAACTGAAAACAAAATAAGCAAAAGTTATTAGGCAAGGGAGAAGAGGGCTCTAATGGGTGGGAAAAATGGTGATGCAGAGATGGTAAGCAGAGAACAAGACAACAGCCCAAACAGGAAAAGAGATGACAATAAGCACTGAGCAGAAACCCAGGCCATTGCCTTGATGGTGTGAGGAAGGGGACTGCCACTGTAAAGTTAAAAACATGCTATAGATCCAGGGGCCTGGCAGCAAGTGAGCTAGCAGGGGCACAAGCAGCTCCCCTTCACTCACATCTATGACCTACTAATAGTCTATGTAGGAGATGGGGCAAAGACAGGTAGTCATAAATAACCAGTTGACCCTGTTCCTATCAAGAAAATTTCTGGTTTAAAAAATTGAGTGATCCTTGTAATCCTATTTTTACATAATAGTCAAGTCAGCCCTAATGGGTTAGTCCCATGTCACTTATTTATTGTTCTAAGATGCCATGTGCTACAAACGGATTTTCCGCCAGAACATCTTTACTATAGCAATCAAATATAGGTGAGCAATCATCACAACACCCCAACCTATCAGTTCTTTGGCACCAAATAACAGAACTGGATCAAAGTCCATGGTCCTAGGCCTTGGTTCTGCAGCTTTCAGTGCAACAGTTCCAAAGAGCTTGCACAAACCAGGACCTCTGACTGTGGAGATAAAAAAGCATGCTCACCTCGAATGGCATCCTGGGCACAGGGTCCTGCTCCGAAGGAAAGACGCTGGGGGGCCTTTTGCCACGACGGTCCACACTGGCTTGCTGGGTCATCACTGCTCGGTTATCGGCCACATTGTAAGTGGGATCCCAGTAAAATTCTGGGACCTTGACTTCGGAGGGATTCTGGTTATATGGCTCCATGGTGAAAGGCTTCATTTTTTTCTCTAGAGGCTGCTGTTGCATTACAGGAGGTTGCAAGGACGGCTCAAACAGTTTCAGGGAGTCCTGGGTCTGTAGGTAGTAGGGCTGCTTTACAGGCATGATCTTCCCTAATGGGCCTTGGACCTGAGGTGGATTCCACAGCTGTTTGGAAGCATCTGCCTGATACTGAAAATGAAATGGATTTTACCCAAGATGACTCTTACTATGTTAACATTGCTTCATGGCAAACAGGAAATTAGAGAATCCATGGCATTTGAGATTACAGATTCTTCTCTATGGATCACCTTTATTGGTTTTTCAGTGGGCTGAACCTCCCAGAAACGAGGGGGAGGGAGGAGGGAGGAAGGACAGGAGGGAGGCGCGAGGAAAAATGCTCTGGCTAAAAGGAACCAGAATTACACAGAAGAGCAAACTGAGAGGCCTACAGAATGCAATGGCTTGGCCAAGGGGGTAGGCTTCACCACGGGAAGAGTCCAGACTTCTGGGTCTTCTCTTTCTATTCTGTCATGCTTACATGTCTTTAGAGCATGAAGCTCCAAGGTGTAAGATCTCCCTCATACCCCACCATCCCAGGGGCCAAGCTGTCTTGCCCCTCGTACAAACAGCACTGACAAAGTCAGCAGCTGACAACCTCACTCAATAGATACCCTGAGGTCAGAAAGGGGCTGTTTCTCCTGTTCCATGTAAGCATGTGCAAATATTAAGAGAAAACTCCAAAAAAGGCTTTAAAAGCAAAAGGGAGGCGAGAAAAGATAGGAGCAGCAGGAAAGAATGGGAGCCAAGACTAAAGAATTCTTCCAGCATGAGGACAAGCCCAAATGGCCAGAAAATTTTAGATGAAATACAGCTCTTCTGTTGACTATCTCCCATTGCCTCTGACCGGCTTATTTGCGCATCTCTGTTTGCGGGCTGTGCTGGGAGAGGCTTTCGCCTCCCACTGTATCATCAGTGCTTCGTCTGATGCCTGCTACAGAGCAGACGCTTAAACATTTCCTGATGAACGGTTGATTCCACTTCAGTGGCAGGAAACAGCATACAAATCACCGTTTTAATTAACCTATTTCTTTCTTCCCTGTCACAGGTGTTCTGATGGAACTACCCACTTTCCTTTTAAATTTTACCTGTTGGAATCCAGAGTGATGAGGAGGGCTTTTCCCCAAAGCCTGCACAGCCTTTGTGGGAGACTGCTGTTGCTGAGCCAGGGCCTGGACCTGCAATTGGCCTGTAGACTGTGCTGTTGGCTGAGCTGGTAAAGATGAAAGGGATTGTTGAGAAGGTGGCTGTGACTGTTGAGGTCCCTGGTTCATTGGCCCTGGTCCAGAGGGCCGTTGCTGGCTGTAAGGAATGTGGGACTGTTTCCCAGCTTGCACCTGGTTTCCTGCTGGAGAGTGAGCTGTAGGCTGAAGATAGGTTCCTGGGACAGAAACACCAGCTGGGAAGGTGTAACCTGAGCCCATAGGGAATGCCACAGGAGGGGGGATAACATATGCTGGGGGTGGGAACCCTTTAAAATAAAAAAAAAAGAAATTTGCTTAGCTCAAGGGAGCGTGTCCTCCAGAATGGCATGCAGAACAACATAAGAGAGGGCAGTTTGCCATTTTTCAATTCTAGCATCCAACAGGTGAAATGATTTGATGAGATGAAGGCACAACATATAGTCAGTCTTCATCTTATTCTCAAGCATTACATAAAAAGTATGGGCAATTCTTCAGGAAGCCTACTTTCTGAGAGTTTTGTTATTGTTCAATTTTGACAATGATAAGCAGGAAATGTGCTTGTGCTTTTAAAGGAAATTTCTGCTGCCTGTTGGCAGCAAAACTCAAATAATACATGCAGATATTAGTATACAGAGAGGAATGTTACAAAACAAAGCTCCAAAGTATAAAGAGGATATTTTCTGACGTTGGCATTTGGCAATAAAGAATTGACCCTGTATATGCTCTCAAGAATAACCTTCCATACCATGGGAATTAGATAAAAAAAAAAAAATAAGCTGTTATCACAGGACAAACATTTAATAACCACCTAATATTATCTAAGGGATGATGCTAAACTGACCCGGGGAGAAATTCAAGGATAAAGAACATAATATTCCTTGCCCTCAAAAAGAAGAGATTTCAGAGAATAAATAGTTTTACCTGGTCGACTGGGAAGGGGAGGGAAGGCTCCTGGGTGATGTATAGGGATGAACTGGGAATTGCTTGCCTGACTTGGGGTCTGAGTTACAGGTGTTTTTCTAGCTTCAGACACTGGGGTCTTCCTTAATTCAGTTTGAGATTTTACCTACAACAGAAAGAAGCAACAGGAATTTTTTTCTAAAATGCTGTTTAAAAATGCAAATTGGCAACTAACACTTTAACTTAAAACGAACTAAAAGTTAAGAGTGGAAAAAAGAAAGAGCTACTTTTGAAGAAGGCATTTAAACTGTCATTGCTCTAACATTTAAAATCAACAACATTAAATGTTTATCACAGGCAATGCATTATACAGAAGAATTTTTTTAAATCTAATTCACAGAATTAGATTTAGAATGAAAAAAGTTAATTAATGTTCCAAAAAAAAAAAAAATTTGCATGCTATCAAGACATAAATTTAACCCAACAAAAATCATCTACTTTTATATGAAATCATTTTACTCAGAGTATGTAAAAATAAATATTTGATTTAGCCTCAGGTCAGTAAGTTTCTACCCTTCAGACTGATTTGGAAGATCACAAATTTGGTGATGGAAGGCAATGCAGAAATGTAGTCCAACTTGCTCATTTTGCAAATGAGGAAACTGAGGTGCAGAGAAGTGCCCTGCCTTGCCCAAAGGCACAGCTGGTGGGTGGCTCAGAGCCACAGCATTGGTTTTACATCCAGCACATTCTGCTTGCCCACTGCTGCCTCTCACATGGTTCAGGCAAATTTTGTACCATCAAGCTCTGACCACCAGTCACTCCCCCTCACCTTCCCACCCTGACACCAACCTCCTCCAGACTGATGTCACACTGTGTGCACACACAACTGGAGGGGTTCAGGTTTCAACAGCCAGAGCTGGGGTCCTTGATTCAACCCCTCGATTCAAAGTGGCACTTTAGATTCTTGGCAGTTTGGTTTATCAGCAGCAGGAGACTGATAGTAGCAGTGACAACAGAGTGCACAGGAGACTTGCAGAGATTCAGGGGGTGTTAAGTTTGACAAACATAAGCCACAGGCTGGGCAGGCAGGTTTGGGTTGGCTAGGAAATAAAAAAGGATAATCTCAAGCCTGGACCTGGGGGAGGAAAGTTGTAGTAAAAGGCTGGCAGTCAGATGCTTGTCTTTACTCCTAATTCTTGGCTCTATTGCTTTGGTTGGCTGGTTTTTTCCCTTATTCCCACCTCATACCAACTCTCAAGGTTCCTGTTATTACTTTAATCTTGTTACAAAAGTTAACAAACCAGCATAAGAAAGAGTTAATTCAACAAATGAAAAGACTTATATCAACTGAAACAAAGTGAAGTAAAAGTAGGAATAGAAAATTATAGCTCCAACAATGAAAATGGAAACAATAACATATATAAATAACTGAATTATAGTAATACATAGCGATAAAGGTTGGCTCTAAAGAAAACATTAATTAAAAAAAAAGAAAAATGCACCTCCTCATATGACACACTATTCAGTTTGGTTGATTATTTTATTAGTTTTGCTGACTTAGATGGGGGTCAAAAACTCTGCTACAAAGTATAGCTGGGGTGGGGTGAGGGAGGTGGGGAGAAGAAAGAAGCAGGAGCGTGTATGTATGCATTTATATGAGTATACATTGCCTTCACATGCAGAAATGAAGGTGATTAAAAAAACCAAACCTAAGATTGTCAGCACAAATTGTAAAAAAATAAAAAAGTTAGCTCAAGAATTAGCAATAAGGGTGTTCAGTTTAAAGTGATTAAGGCTTAAAACTATATCAATGTAAGAAAATTCAAGATTAATCTAGCAGCAAAATTATACTCCCACATAAAACATTATGTCCTCCCAAGCTGTATTAAGTGAGGGTGGATGTGTCAAGAATACTCATATCCCTAAACAAACTCTTTAAACAGTTAAGTGTAAAGAGACCAGCAAAACTTTAATTTTAATTTATAAGGATTTGGTGGTTCTATCTGGGATAGGAGGGAAAAAAACTTCCAACATAATAGCACTTACAATTAGGATTTATACTTTCCAAGAAGACTCTACAGCTGCTGGTAGGATAGACAACTAAATCCATACTAAGTCTAAATTGTTGGCTGACTCATTGAAACCAAACAACCAGACTTAAATGAGGCCAAAAGTCAGTGCTATTGGTATTCTTCCATTAGCATAGACTGAATCTGAATCGTACTCAAATTCTAAGTCCTGCAAGGTTACTAAAGCAACCTCCTCCCACAGCTTTTCCCCTAGCTCCAATGTACCTTAGCCCTGAGTGGAAGACCGAAGACCGTCCTTTGGCCACCAGGCAGGCTTGGGGCACAACTAAAGCTCTGGTTCCTGACAAGTCCTTCTTCTACATTTTATTCAAATGCATCTTACCTGCACCGCCACACTCTGCTTTCCCGTTTCCTGCAACTTCTCTAAGGTGCATTTCTTGGTCTCATTTTTCCTCTTGTTGTTGTCCTTCTTTCCATCACTTTTAGTAACTGCTATGCCTTTGCTATAGTCCCTTCTCACCTCTTTGGGTGGGTAGCTTCTTCCTTGCTCTCTGTTCACCTCTCGAGGCTTAATGTTCTCCTTGAAGGTGACCATGGGCTTCTCCGTGGTATCGCAGTTGGTGCTCACACTTCTGCCCGTAGATAGCACAGATTTTAGCCCTGGGCTCCCTTCCACAGGCAAGGACTCCACAAGGGATGCTTCTTGAAGGACAAGGTTCTCTTTGGCTTCACTGGGGTCTTCTAGTAATAACTCTGGGATCTCTGTGATAAACAACAATTTCCCTACCTCATTTTCACATTGAATCAGCCTAAAAAGAGAAGTAAAAATAAATCTATACATGAAAACTGCAAACCTACCAAGAAAATATATTGTGTATAGAATTCAATAGTCATTCAATATCGGAGTGTCTGGCTGAGTTAAGAAATAAGTTCCAGTCACCCTGTGGTTAGAAGCATTCCTCTTCATCCTCCAGAGCTTCACACACCCATCATCCCCAGTCTGCTCCCTTTGCTCCACACACCCACCCACCATTGTGTCACTGCAGTGTGCACCACACAAATTTATATACATCTTGACATAACAGAGCAAGTCTGCTCTATCAATGATGGCTGGGAAGAAGAAAAATACCTACAAATGCCATGCTGGAGGGAATATAAACTGGTCCCTGGTTAAATCTGATATTATCATAAAGTCAATTTTGACTTTAGCCTTTTCATTACAAATGTAACCAGGCTAAAAATCAACTTCAATAAGGAGGCAGGTAAAAAGGACACCAAAAGTCCTTAGGGATGGATACCTTGGCTGATTATCAGCAATCCATTTGCCTATGGAGATCAAACGTTGTTGGCGAATTCGCCACTGTTGTCCCTCTTTGTCTCCTGTAATTCCTTGATGGCCTTTAGAGAAATCTAAGTTCCTAAAAAACAGCATAAGCAAACAGAAAACAAAATGAGCTGTAGAACTCATTTTGACCTCTTGCACAACATTCGCTGGGCAAACCTAATTCAAATGACTTCAGATTTTTGGACTATAGGGTAATTATTTTTAGTAGATTCCTTACTCTGCTACAAACTAGCTGAATGATATTGGGCAAATGGCTTTAGCTCTTTGTCATTAAGCTTCCTATAAAATGAGGAGTAGAACTAAATGACATCTAAGGTTCCTTTTATTTCTAAAATTCTATACTCTGCCCAATGCAATGAACTATCAGAATTATGAATTTACTGAAGTTACTCAAATACACAGTGTACAAGTGATTATTTAGTGCAGAAAGAATGAGACTTTAATAATTCATTATATTAAAGGAATATTTTACTTCTTCCTAAAGAGGTACCTGGAGCTGTCAGATTGCACTTCCATGTCTTTTAATTTGACAAGGGTTTTTCCTGCATGCTATATAGAACAGTAATCGGGGATTTTGTATAACTCAATAATAATCCTAGAGGATAATCATGTTACTATGGAACTTGGTATTATGAGCCTCAGTTTTAAGAAATACTGCTGATACTTCACAAGTGTGAACACAGGAAGTATATAGAAATAATAAATGTGGGGGGGAAGTACATTATTAAAAAGAAAATCTTAACGAATATGCAAGACCTATTAAGTAGAGAGCTAATCATTTTTCTGAACTTTGTCAACTTTAACGTGTTTGTTCTTTTTATCATTCAATCTTTTTTAGTCACATCCAACTTTCTGTGACCTTGGTGTTTTCTTGAAAGAGATTGTAAGACTGGTTCGCCATTTTCTTCTCCAGCTCATTCTCTAGCTCACGAAGAAAGTGAAGCAAACAGGATGAAATGAGTTGCCTAGTGTCATACAACTAGTATCTGAAGCCAGTTTAGAACTGAAAAAGTTGAGTCTTCCCAACCCCAGGCCTGGTACACTATCCACTATGTCACTTAGCTTCCCAACTGTAACAAATCACTAAGAGCTAAAAATTGGACAGGAAAACCTTTAACATATACTTCACATTGGCAGATTTTTCCCTCTTATATGGTTTTGGTGAGTAAGAAGAAAACTTTGCCCAAGTATTGGTAATTGAGAAGAAGTCAGGTCTACAATTGTGGATTAATAGTACTAATAAAGCGGGAGAGAGAGGAGAGAGAGGAGGGGGGGGAGAGGATTCTACCTTGGTTAAACTGCTTTCATGAACTGATGAATAAATGAAAAAGGCATTTTTTAAGCGCTAACAATGTACCAAACAATAAGCACTAGTAAGGACTGGGAATACCCAAAACAAAAATCAAACAAACAAACAACACAACAACAACAGAAGGTTTTGCTCCCAAGAAACTCACACTCTAATTGGAATAAGACAAGAAATAAAAAATGAGAATGATTTTTAATTTGCATTTCAATCATTTGTATGACATACTCCATAGTATATGAAAACTTACTCTTTTAACATTTCTCAAAAATTTTACTATCTTCCCTCTGGTCAAAATTAAAATCTCACTTATTCCAAGAAAACTTTCCCTGTCCATTTGTCTCAATTTTAGGGTTTTCCTAAATCATCCTGTATATAACTTGTTTGTAAGGAGTCGTTTGCATCTTAGCTCCCCTATCAGACTTAAAGAAACGCTTTCTGCCCCACCCCCTTATGGGAATAAGGAAGAATAAAGAAAAGAGGAGAAGGAAAGGTGTATCTCCAGTACTTAGAACAGTTCTTGCCCACCTATGGCAGATGCTGAATAAATCTTTATTATCTATTAGGATGTTTAGTAAGCTCCTCTTAAATAAAGTTAATTTATGGTTAGTCCCAGGCTGATTACAAATGCAAGTAGAATCTGAATTAGGGTGTTTTGTTTTTTTTTTTTTGTACACAATATGGAACCCAATATCATGCATTTAAATTTTAAAAAAGGGAGGGGGGGAATGGGGAAAATAGCTTGAATGATGGAAAATAATAAGAGCACCTCAAAACAACCAGAAGCTATTAAGATGTATAGTATGTTATATCTCCCTATCTATACCTTTCTTTGAATGCAAATTTCCCACATTGCTCATTTTGCATACACGTTTTCCCCCCACTCATGTTTACTAAATATCTTTAATACTTGACCTTTAGAAGCTCCTTATCTGACAGTCAAGTTAGAGTAGAGGCAAAAGATAAAACCTGCCCTCAGAGGCTTAATTAAAACTAGACTAAATAAAATCCTTTAAAATTTCATGCTGGGCTTGCAGTAAGCTTAACCACTATTACTGAAATTACTATGCTTTATTATTATTATAGAAATTACAACATGAGCAACAATATAGAAAATAGATAATTCATAAATACATACTTTTTAATATTCACATTTCCTCAATGTGAATTGTTTGTGATAAAACCAAATTATTTTTTCTTCCATTTTATACCATATAATTGAGCATTTTATACTTGTGTTATAATGCTGTTTTTGTGTCAATGATCATGACCCCTCACTAGTAGGTGTCATCTATATAATTTATAGTAGGAAGGCACATCAAAGTCCTCTCCCCCTTCACAAGAAATGCTTTTTTCCTCTTCATTTTAATAATGTCAACATTAATAACAATGCTACCTACCTGAAAGAAGGTCTTAGTGCTAAGAATCCCTGTAACTCAAACTCTTCTGGAAGTGGAGTAGCTAAAAGGTAAATAAATAAATGAAAAAAAAAAAAAAAAAAAAAGGACACAGGAAATTTATATTAGCTCACACTGTTATTAAAGGAATAAAAAAATTCAGAACATAGTACAGCTTGAGAAGTGAACAAATGATAACTAAAATGATTTCTCCAAACCAACATTTTCTATATAATGGATGGTGATTAAGTGGAAAGAATGAGAGAAGTGCATAGATAATAAACGAAGATCCATGAGATGACACTGTACTTCCTCAGATCAAAGGATACTGCACCTCTTGAGAAACAAGATTTAATCTAATAATTATTTCAAGCCTTTTTATTTACATGGCATCTGTACAAGGCCTTATTCTCAAAGCTAAGCACGCGAAGGTGAAAATGAAAGATCTAGGTTTTTGTTTATTTTTTTATTTTTATTTGCATAATATATGTATGGGTAGATCCTCAACATTGATGTTTACAAAGCTTTCCGTTACAAATTTTACCTCCAGTCCCCACCCCTCCCCTAGATGGCAGGAAGTCCACTACATGCTATGTTAAAATACTTGACAAATCGAATATATGTATACATATTTCCACACTTATTGTTGTGCAAGAAAAATCGTATCTACAAGAAAGAAAAATCAGAGAAAGGAAACACAATGCAAGCAAACATCAATCGAGAGCATTAAAGTGTTATGTTGTAAAGACCTAGGTTTTTCAGGAGGTTACAATCAAGCATATGAACCATATATACAAAATTGAAAATACAAAATTAGAACATGACTAAATTAGAGCTAAATTAAAATAAAACTAAATTAGAGTAACCCCTAAAATTCAGCCAATTTGGCCTATTAATACTTATTGGAAAACAGAAAAAAGTATTAAAATTCTCACCATTTGTACTGGAGAGATCTTCTTCATGGGGTTGGAAGCTGTTTAGAAGAGAGATCAGCCAGGGCCAAATGCTGGAAATCAAAGATATCATTTTTATATTTCATGATATATAAGATGAAATGGAACTATATTCTGATCAACCATACAATTATCTCTGTAGACCTTAGTTTCGCATATATTTTCCCTCAATATGAAGCTTATAATTCTCTAAAATATATTTACAAGATCATTTAGAAATAAGATAAATTTGAATGATCCAATTTCCATAGTGGAAGCTAGAAGAAAAACAAATGATGAAACTAATCAATTTGGTTCAAATATTGAAAGCTGAATTTCACACGGAAAATTCTGCTTTATTTATGACATCTCATTTAAGACTCTTAAAGCACTTTTTCCATGTCATATGTGATCAACAAAGTTCTAATAAACTATGGATGTGATCTTATTATAGGGCATATATTATTCTTGTGGAAATAAAGATGCAATTTCTTCTTTAAATAAAAGTTTCATCAGAGAACTAGAACTGGAAGGAACTCCAAGTGCCAAACATTCCCATACCTGTATTGTACACAGGATGAAAAACTTGAGACCCCTGGAGAAGTCACAACTTGCTCAAAGCCACAGAGGGTTATCAGCTATTAGAGATGAAACAATCTCTGGCTACTAAAGTTATTTGTATTCTTCGAACAAACACTAATTAATATTTGAGTAGTGAAGAAAAAATGGAAATTTGACCAGAATGTTCCTATCTCCCCTATCCTTGTTCCTATCTCCCCCCCCCCAAGTGGCTCTTTTCTGGAGTCTATTAAATTCCTATCTTGAAAAATGGGTATGAGGCACATGCTTAAACATTTTAAAGAATATACTCTGCTGCAATAGTTAGTCTTCAAAATATCTTTGCAATGTGTGTTGCTGCTGAAGATATTTGGGATGTAAGATACCATAATAGCAAGAAACAGTTGCAAAAATTAATGGCTTTTAAAAAAAATTCTAGACTACAATGAGGGATGCAATGTTTTCATGCAAGAAAAATGAGTTCTCAAGAGAAAAAAATTGTAGAAAACAGATTAGTTTATTTGTGGGTAAACTGTCTTGGAGTACTAATATTAATTTGTTTCTACAAAGAAAAAAAAATCCGCATAACAGTAGTAGTTCCTTGGGACAGAATTTATTCTCCGGTGTGGGGAGAGAGAAAAATTTATAATTTGAAAATGCATGGCCTAAAGAAGTCAAAGATTCTTCGAATATGAACATGATTTTAGTTCTCAAAATACAATTTATTTTCTCATCATTTCAAATTGAAGTATATAAAGAGTTCTTCTGTTTAGAATACTACCCTTTTATAATAAGTTTACACAATAGAGCCTGGATGAAAGGCATCAGCTACTTTACAGGGGAGGGGGGAAAAAAAGTCATTTCAGAAAAAACTCTAAATTCTAGCTCAACAACACCAAATCTTGACAAATCACAGAATTTCAAACATTATTAATTACAGTTGCAAGAAGAGGTTTCAAAGTAGTTAAGTTGGAGGGAAGGGAGAACTGTATAAATCAGGATAGCAGAGAAAATAAGTCTATGGAAGAAGAGAGCATACTCTATGAATGTAAAAGTAGACAAAATTATCAGATTCAAAGAATTATACTGCTAAGGTCTGCCTGTGAATCTGTCCAAAATGATAAAGAGTAGAATTGCAAGTTTGAGAGATATAAAAGAATATAAATAGAATGACAATGGGATCTTAATCTTGGCTAGGTCAATTTTAAGAAATGAACACTGGCAAAGAGGTTTAATGCTAAGTTCCTAAACAAAAAAATCTATTTCCCAGTCCTGGAAGAAAGAAAAACTCATTTTCATAATTCCCCCCCCCCCCAGAGTCCCTCTCTTACTTTGTATATAATTTTTAAATGCTGGCGCTTCCTGGGAAAATGTCCTTGGGCGAATCATATTTTCATTTATCACAATAAATATACTTAAATATACTTAAATCTAGAAATGCTCTGAAGCTAGCAAGTAGGCAATTAGTCAGTATCTTAAATTTCTCTCCAAACTAGTTATGAATATTAATAATAGTAACAGCAACAGCTTTATGTGAACAATAAAGGAAAAAAATACACTTTTTCTATTTTCTGTAACTTTCAAATAGACATGTTCAGGTGTGTTGTAAATGTTTAAGAAATAAACTTGAAAAATGGA
Organism: Myrmecobius fasciatus; assembly: GCA_023553655.1. NCBI lineage: Eukaryota > Metazoa > Chordata > Mammalia > Dasyuromorphia > Myrmecobiidae > Myrmecobius > Myrmecobius fasciatus. The sequence goes on from JAJPUD010000091.1 coordinate 350,028, forward strand.
AGTGCTTTCCCCACCTTCCCCCAAACTGGCAACAAGATGAATCATCTTTAAGGATAGAGGAGGTAGGAGTGGGTCATATATTCCTGGGATTTGTTTTTAAGAAGAAATTGTTAAACCCCCCCCAAAAAACAAAACAACCCCCCCCCACAAAATAACAAATAAACAATATCTTCAGTTCAATTTTCCAAGAAAATCCAAAACATTCAACACCATTTATTATTTAACCATTGTGTTTTAGAATATCTATGAATATCATACAAATCAAAATTTCTCTTCACACCAAGTTTTTTTACACTTACTACTGTCTTTCATCAACCACAGCCTCCTGAAAGACACTGGGTCTAAGTTTGAGCCAGTCCATTGAGACCTTGACAGCAGGAAGGGGATATGTACTGCATGATTCCTCCTGATACTCATTCTGAAGAGGGCACTTGCACAGGATGCCAAGAAAAGAGACTTGGGAGAAAAAAGAAAGAACACAAAGAGATGTGAGACAGCATGTCAATCCAAATAAATAAAGTAATTATCAGTCTTTTGCTATATTTTATTAAACTATAGAGAAAACACTAGTGAGAAGCTCATGGAACCAATCATGTAACAACAAACAGCATGAACATTGTTTAAAAAAAAGAAAAAAACCCTTATTTAAAAGAAGTCACTCACTGCCTCTATAATAAAAAAGACTGGCAACATTCCATTTCTGATGTCTCCACCATAAGAACTAGGAAAGGAACATACCAAATTTAGATATTTTAATACTCACTAAAGAGGGCCAGTAGCTGCGTCCAACACAGTTGCTCATCCTGGCTATAACTGTGTTGTTCAGTTTCATTGCTAAAGTCACGTAGATGATGAAGTTGAAACAGATTAATGACAGTGACGTGAACTAGCTGCTGAGAGTTGAATGCTTTTTGGAATAGCAGTCTCTGAAAAACAGACAGGAATACTTAAATATGTAATCAAGAATAAGAGCCATCTTTAACACAAGCAATTAAGTTGATTAAAATGTACTTATGGCCACATATATATGGCTAGAGAAGAAATTGGTTTCATTTTAAATCCTATTGCTGTAACTTTTAAAACTCAGTATTTTGGTTTACACTGAAAGGGCTCATGCTGATTCTCTGCTGAAGAAATAAACTGTCAGAGAAATGAAATTATACAAAAGAGGTTAGTAACTAAACTGCCCTGTAATACTTGCAGAAGAGATGAGGTTTTTAATGTATATCTGAGAAGAAAACATAAAGGAAAATTTAGCATGTTTTTTAGTCCTCAGGACCAATAAATAATTAAACAAACAAATGAATAAACATATATCCAAGAGACAATATTACAAGTTAATGACAGCACTCTCTTTTCTCCCACCCCTATTCTCAGAGTCTCAAAAACCATCAGTTTGCACAGGACTGTGACACAACTGTGTATTTAGTACCATAATTTGTTATCTTTAAATTTAATCTTTCATTTTGGCAGGTATAATATAGCAAGCTAAGTCCCATAAAACCTCAACTTTGAAAATGTTTAAAAAATGATTTGAAATTCTCAACAATTCAACTTAAATGTTTTATGTTTATTGTGGTAGAGTTTTTTAAAAAAAATAAAGGTGAAAAGTACATGGCTTCTTTACAAGTCTGAGAACCAAATCATTTCATGATCTATGACCAAAATTTGAAAGCCAAGAAACCCCAAATAAGCAATAGAAACATCTCACTGCTAAGACTATCATTTAATTTCTTTTAATGCTTCAATAAATAACCCTCCCCCCCCCCTTTTTCTTCTCCTCCCTCCCAATTCTTATAGTTCAAGACAGGCCTATCTTATGCAATGATTCACTTGAAAAGGAATTTTTTTTTTCATAGGTTCAAAGCTAAATGGGACCTTTATTATCTATGACAATTGAATTCCTGAAAATTTTCCCAAAAGATACCATGATCTCTCAACCTAGTTTGGTGATAGAAATAATGTCAAAGTTTCTGTTTGGAGGGATTAGCCTACTAAAAATAAGTAGAAAAAGTAAAAGATGCTAAAAAAAATTAGTAAAAATTTTAGTACTGAATGTGTCCATCATGATTAGCTTAGCATGGAACTTGGCCCAAAGTGAGTTCCCTATCAATGTTTGTTGAATGATCATCACACACAATTTTGTGTGAATTGTCTTTGACCCTAATATATTTGGAAGATAGATAAGTCCTTCAGCCAGCTTTCAAGATTTTTGAACTAAAAGACTGCAATTAAATATTTTTCTAGTTATATCAGAAGAAACAACTATGCAGTTTTCCCCCAGACTTATTAAAAAACATTCAGAATAAATACACGCATGTAAAGAGGCAATATAGTACAAGACTGTGTTTGGGTATTCCTTCAATAAATGCAAGAAGTTGAATGCTAAATTTCCTTCCCAACAAATTCATTCTACAGCAAGTAGAACAAAGGTCATTTAGCAAATGAGACAATTTTTATTTCCTTCTTACACATAAACCATGAACTCTAGGACAGTCAAAACTAATTTTTAGAATGGTGCAACAGCCAGATTCGTGGGATTAAGAAAAGAGAAGCTGTCCTTTGCACATATCCATTATTTGTCAGTTCCCCAGTGAAAGAACTGCTGCTTTCTACCACATTGGAACAGGAGACTATAATACTTTGAATATTATTACTGATAATTGTGGGTCAAGATGAAATATTAAAATTAGGAGACCTTTCAGCTTAACTCAAATATATATTTTTGGATTTAAAAATAACAAAAAATTATGTTTCCTTGTGCTCTGACCTTAAACTGCTCCTCCAATTTCTCTCGAAGAGGACTCAGCTTCTCTAAACTCTTGCTCAGATACACATGACCATGGAATTTAATAAAGGCTTTGATGAAGTCAGAAACACCCCATCTAGTTTTCACCTCATCCCGGCTGTAACATAACGGGAAAAAGAAACCAAAACAACAAACTTTAGTCTTAAGTAGCAAAAATGACTAATCTCTTAAAGGTTTCAAACATAAATTATATCTTTACAAGCAAATGAAACAGTAGAATCCTTTGTGTAACAGTGTATTTCTCAACAAAAACAGTATAAAATATGGCTGAATGTATCTATATCTCAATAGATGAAGTTCAGACATTTCTCTAATCCCCCCCCCATCTATTCTACTGAACACATACACAAAATCTTACAATTTGATTACACTGACTTCATGCTAAAACAAAAATGATAAGCAGAACAGATGTAGTTTTCTTATTTGTAAGCCTGAAAGTGCCATATGACTCTGAGATGTTAAAATGTAGCAAACACAAAAATGTACAGCTAGGCTAACCACAGAGGAAATAAAATGTGTCCCAAGAGAAGTTGGGCAAACCTTTCCAGTGCTTTAGAAAGTGCTTTTTGAAGATTAGTGGAGGCAGCTGGGAAAGGAAACTTCACAGCAATGCTTCTGCAGTAGTAGAAAATTGTGGTCAGATGGTCTCCTTTGGAAGAAGCTAAAATAGCCAACTGATTGTAAGGCTGACCTGGGGGAAGAAACATATCCTTAATTTATGGAGCTGTCAAATATCTATCAGCATGATACAAGAAAGAATCTTGTGATTCAAATCCCAAATCTAGAAATTCCAAACCTATTATTCAACATTCAAAACAAGAATTTCATGAGCTAACCCTGACCTTATACAAGTGGCCTTGAAGAACACATGGAAAAGGTGTAGTCCAGAGGAAGGAAGTTGAATTTAGAACAGGACAGCATGGCCCTCCAATATGGCTAGCTCTGCCACTTATTGACCATGTGTGACCTTGAGCAAGGCCCTTCATTTCTGGGGCCCTCAATGTTCTCACCTATAAAGAGGTGATATGCATTAGAAAATAAATGTTTGTGAGCATGGTTTTTGTGGAAATTTGTTTTGAATATGCAGGTTTGTAATGGGTTCTGTTTTTCTCATATTCTCAACTGACATATTCCTCAATGATTAAAATAAAATTTTGCTGACTGGAGGGAAAAAAGTTGAACTATAAATAAATGAATGGGTAGATAGAGTTGAACTAGACAGTTCCCAGCCCTAAATTTAGGTTCCCAAAAAGCAGATTATACTTTCCTGCTTGATATTTAACTGAAGCAGAGGGAATTATAAGGGACCCAAAGTCTCAAAAGACTTTTTTTTTTGCTGAGGCAATTGGGGTTAAGTGACTTGCCCAGGGTCACACAGCTAGTAAGTGTTAAGTGTCTGAGACCAGATTTGAACTCGGGTCCTCCTAACTTCAGGGCTGGTGCTCTATCCACTG
>JAJPUD010000091.1:354390-374500 GCA_023553655.1 Myrmecobius fasciatus
TTTGAACTCGGGTCCTCCTAACTTCAGGGCTGGTGCTCTATCCACTGCGCCACCTAGCTGCCCCTAAAAGACACCTTTTTTGGAAGAGCTAATGTAGCTTAACAAGAATAGATAGGGGCAGTAGGTGGCTCAGTGGATAGAGCACCAGCCCTGAAGTTAGGAGGACCCGAGTTCAAATCTGGTCTCAGACACTTAACACTTACTAGCTGTGTGACCCTGGGCAAGTCACTTAACCCCAATTGCCTCAGCAAAAACAAAACAAAAAAAATAGTCCTTTCCGAGAGACCAAGGAAGTTTTTAGAAACAGTTTGTGAACTGACTGAAGAATGTCTATTTTATAACTTGTTTGATCAAAAACAAAATCTACCATGTTACATAGTTACTATGCACAGTGACACAAATTTAGAAGGAAAAGTCATACAAGACCATAGGTTTAAAGCTGAAAGAAACTTTAGATGTTAGTCACACATTTTACAAATGAGGAAAACTGAGTCAAGAGAAAGATGGGAAATTATGCAAAGCCACAAAGGAAAAATGGAAAAGAGAGAATTTGAAACTAGGTGCATATCCAGTGTTTGTTTTCACTGAGCCACACACCCACATGTTAAGAAGAGGAACCAGATCTGTCTTCAGTAGTAGAGGGAATTCCCTCTATCAATACAAGCTGACACCTTCTCTGTAAATTACAGTATCAGAAAGTTATCCAGAGCACTTGGATTTTCAATGATTAGCCCAAGTCTTCCTGGCTTCAAGGATGGTTCTCTATCCTCTAATACAAGATATGTCTCTCATATACCATTGCTTTAAAATTGAAAATGAGCCTTTTAAAAATATTCAGGAGTAATTTCTTCATATGGAACAGGCATCCAACTGCTTTTTTAATCTTAACAAGACGCAGACTCACCATTGGAGGGGACAAGCTGAGCTGCATGCCTATAGTAGGACTCTGCCTGGCTGGTCTGGTTTCTATAGCGGGCTAAAAGCAGGGGAAAAAAATATGTATATTGAACAAATAAAACACTAAAACTTCCTTTCCTTTCTGAATTTCCCCAAATTGCCTGCCTAGTAGTTTAAAATTCTACGGACTATTAAAATAATACAATTTACTTACGACTTATTAGAGAGAGAGCATATAAATAGTTTAAAATAAATTAACTGTAGGATTATGTGTGAAGTGTCCATTTTCTTCTATTATTTGGGACATTCAGCATGTAACCAATTTTAAAGCTTACCTATCCCCCATTTTCAGGTCCTCCAGTGTCATGCATCACCAGCTCCCATTATGGACTATGCTGGTGACCTGGAGCCGGCCCACAAGAAGGGGTGATTTTATATGGCACTTAAAAACAAAACAAAACAAAAAACACTATACAATATGATCTGGCAAATAGTTTATTTCTTTAAAATCTCAATGTGATTTTTAAAATGCCTCCAAAACCCCTTTTGGGATATAAAGGATGTGTGTGCAAAAAATACAATTAAAGCAAGAGCAACTCACAAACACACCACTTCTTTAGCCTCTCCTACAGATAGCAGAATCTCATGCTAATTTTAACATGACTCTCCATGGAGCCAATGCTATGGACATCAAAAGACCTTTAAAAAAAATGCTAACTTAAATTCAATCTTTCCCTCACTTGCTATTTTAGGACAGCTAATACATAATCCTATAGTTAATTTATTTTATAACCATTTTAGGTCACCTTTAAAGGAATAGACAAGTTGCAGAAACAAGAGGAGTAAAGCACTCAGCTAAAATAAATGCATAAGAAACAAATTCTTCTCTATATGATATTTTGAAGGAAATTAAACTTTAAAAATTACTAATTCCTAGTGAATCAATAAGAGAAATAATAACCTAAGTTAATTTCTAAAAGGAATAACTAACAGAATGAGGAAAATACTTCACAAATATAAAAGTGTAACCTTATTTAGAATATCTTACAATACTTTGAAAAGCCTAATATAAACTTTTGCTATTTACTATATACTTAAGAGCAACTCTGTCCCTTTGCTTAGTCTGCATAAGATTTATATTGATGTGGAAGTTGCATTTTTCAAGGGCTTCTAGCTTAAACCTATTCCAAAGTACTCAGAGATTCTACATTCCTTAAGCACATTTCACATCACCCTTATAATCTCAATTTAGGATGCCTGGTCAAGTTGCCATTTGGTTGAAGTAGACAGGTTTCTTTCTACGACTATACTCCAAGGAAAAAAGGGGCATCTCAATGATTTTTTCACTTCAATGGCTCACCGATGTCTCCAAGGTGGACGAGGCAGTGCTGGCAGATATATGAGCAGGAGCTAGACTGTGGCTTCACTATAGCGCTGGTATGCGTCTGTTTATTGCTGATAATTCCCAACTGGGAAGACTTTACACGGCAAGGTAAATCTACATTAAATACTGTGCACAGCTCCTGTAACAACTAAAAGAGAGATTAAAAATGACAGATTTAAAAGATGGAACATTTTTTCCATAAAAGTTTCTACAACTAATTATATAGTCTAAATATGACACACAGTAGAACAATGATTAAAAATCAGAAGGAAAACATAAGAACCTGTATTTACTCATCAAAAATTCTTCATTCGTTAATTTTTCAGAAATCCAGGAAAATATCCAAAGACATGAGTTCATGAAAAAATGGCTCTCTAGAATTGTTAAAATTCTAAAGCATTCATCAGCATTTTCATAATGAATTTTGAGATCTTCCATAAACTTAACCTTAGTAGACTATTTAGACATTTAAATAAAAATGATAACAAAAAATAAATCTAAGACTTTTTGGAAAAAGCAAAAATCCTGGACAAGCATTTAGGTATGTTATCTAGCTCATTGGAAACTACATTATTTATCATAAGTTATAAACTGTCAGAGTGAATGGCATCTAATGATTCGCATTCAGGATTTCATCTGTAAACAGCACTTGCGTTTAATACCCACCAAGTACCCAAAGACAAGGAATAAAAACAAAACAAAATAAAACCCAGACGAGATAGTTATGAGTTACATTTAAAACAAATAGAAATCCAGTGCCACTAAGGAACTGCTAGAAAAGTTTTCATTTCGGGAAGATTATTATAGTATCTATAGCAAACTGATAATAAAGCTGGAAAAAACCTAATAGGATAAAAGATTTAAAGCTGGAAGAGACTTTAAGTCACTGAGTTAAACAGTTTTATATGTCAGTCACCACAAAGATTGGAACAAGTCATGGGACTTGTCCAAAGCCATCTAGTAAGTAGTGGGCAGAACTAGGATTCACATCCAATCTCATTTCCCACCTGGCTCAAGTCCTTTGTGACTTTTCTGACTCCATGATCTAAGAACCTCATGACTGGACAACTTTATCACCCTACTCTGACCAACTGACTCAGTCTTGGTATTCATACTTCAACACTATCTACTGTCCCCCTACAATGAGGGCATGAACTTCCAGAGACAAAGAACTCATTTCCCCCTGGCTGCACCATGATAGAACATCTCTCACTTCTCGACCTTCCTCCCATCCTTTCAGCTTTCCTTTTATGTATTTTCCCCAATCAGATTGTAAGCTCCTTGACTGCAAGGACCATCTCAGCCACAATTTGTCTTTTCAGCACTTAGTGTGTTTCCTGGCATTTAGGCACTGTAGTAAAATTTTTCTGACTTTCACTGTACATCTTCTAGAGATGTAAAGTTTCAAAAATCATCTCTCTTTGGCAGCCAGCAATTATTAATGTCATTAAATTTATATGTATTTCTCTTAATAATCCCAGAAAAATCTATGTGGAGGTAATTTGGGATTTTGTCCATAGAATGAAGCCTTAACCATAGACAATACTGATTTTTACCAATACATATCATTTTCATGACATTTCTAGATTAAGTTATACTTATCAAACTATACCATTAATAGAGAATGACTAGTTGTTTTCTGTGATAATATTTGGAATTACAACTAATTCTGATAATGAAAAGTGGCATCCTCTTTAAAAATCCCACAATTTAATTACATTCAATTCAATAAACATTAAGTATCTACACCTTCTGGGTCCTGTTTATTCTGCCTTTTACTTATTAGTGTTTTCTTGGCTAGTAGTAGTTCCTTCACAGAAAACAATCGGGGAGATTCTAAGTGGCTAGTCAATACAGAAAATCAGATGAAGGCTAAGAACAACAACAGAGATGATCTAAATAATCTATCCACAACAAACATAATACACACCATGCTAGGAAAATAGAAAATAAGTTGCAGTGTTTTTCTTCATTAGAAAGAGAAAAGATGTTATAATTGGGGAATCTTTTATACAATAAATAAAAATACAATATAGCCCATAATGCTAATTGGAGGCTTCCTAAGTCATGCTGTGGGAAAAGATCTGTTTCTATTTGAGTCTGATTGTTCTAAAGTGAGAATGTTATTTGGGAGAAAGGTCCATAACTGATTTACCAGGGCAGGAACAAGAATAAAGGAAAGAGTTATAGTATTCAGAAAATGCTGGAAAGAGAGTATTTGATTTGGTTTGGAATTAGGAGAAGAAAAGAAGCATTTATGACAATGTTGAGTTTAAGATGACAAAGCATCCTATTAAAAACACATGCAAATAAAAATAAAGATCTGGGGCTCAGGATTAATGTAAGGGCAGGAAAAAGATTCATGGTGTTTCTAAGTCATCTGCATACTAGTGGTAACAGTCTATTCTTTCTACATCACAACTTTACCCATCATGGTTTCAATATATCCCAGGTTAGCATAAAAAAAAAAAATCAAAAGGGAATTGTGGGAGTTCTATAGAAGCCACAGATGTGGAGGCCAACAGACAACACAGAGTGCCTATGACCAAATACCTAAACCAAACTCACAATAAAATACTATGAACACCCCATAAAAGAAAAAGAAGAAATTTGAACTTCTTCTCTGGAAGGAAGAGACGGCCAAAAAAATTTATGTGGATTTTCCAGATGGGAGGGGAGTGTCTGGGGGAGAGCAGAGAGACACAGGCCTGACCCCCAAGATGTGGAAGAAGAGCTCACTGTACAAGCTATGGAAAATGAAAGCAATGGCACAAGGTGAAGGAGGTTAGAACAAGAACAAGTAAAGGAAGGAGTAGTTGTCAGACCAGAAAAATATGTGTCTTTGAAACCAAAGGAAGAAAGTATCTAGTAAATGAAGTCAACAAAAAGGATACAGAGTGGTAAAAGCCACTGTCACCATTGGCAAGTCAAGAGTGACCTCTGAATGGACAGCTTCAGGAGAATGATGGAGGCAGAAGTCTGACAAAAACTGAAGATAGGATGAGTAGTAAAGAGCAATTAGGTATGCACAATTTGAAAAAAAAGGAAGATAGCTGAATGGGCCAGAATAAAATATCAGTTTTTTAGCACTGAAATACCCCAAGGAAGTCCATAGGAAATGTAAATACAACCAGCTTGCAAGTATCTAAGCACCTAATGAAAGCATATGCCATGTACTGGGATATAGGAAGGAATCATCGGAAATGATAAAGAGAATAATTGTGAAAGCAAAATACAAGAGAAAAGAGGAAAAAACAGAAACTAAAAGGGAGAGAAATTTCTATCAGTGAAGGGAACAAATCACTTACCTTCTCTTCTGTAAGAAAGAAGGAACAGACAAGAATGGTGAAATTTCAGGAATGGAACAGGGGAGCCAAGTAACACAGTGAATGTTCTCAAGTTGCTTAATGAAATAGAACTTTAGGTCACCTACTTCAAATATGAGTAATAAGGGGCATTTTTAAGGGGGACAGAAAGGGAGAGAGAAGAAGGAAAAGAAAGAAGGGAGGAAAGGGTTTGAAACAACAACTACAGCAAAAAATGAGACAGAGATGGGTATGTTGAAAATGTTATGAAATGAAAAAAAAATGAAAAATAACATTTTTATCAGATATGATCAACTTGATTTCATGAGTTATAATTATCTGCCAGCTCTAGAGCAGGACCAGAAAAATTCAGCAATAAGATTCACACCAAGAACTGGAAATCCATATGCTGAGAATGAAGAAAAGTCAGGGAAACTAGGGATTCTAGGGTAGCAGTTGGTGAAATATTAAAGGGGCAGGTTACAGTGAAGCCAAATTGGTAGAAACTGAACTGGAATAAAGTAATGACTGCTAGGGGCCTGGAAATCACAATATGGGCAATATGTACATATAATGTAGTAGAATAATTCCATTCCAATTTAAACATTCTAGTTCTTAGAAGTAATACAATTTAGTGAGATGGTGATTTCTGAGGTGTAATTGTATCTGTAAAAGGCTCAAGTAGAATTATAAGGCTAAAAAAGTTGAAGAATTATGTTCATTTTGTTTTTTGTTTTAAGAAGAAGGTTGAGGAAGTTGGAAAAAATAGTATGGGAAATGCTAACAGCAACAAGAATAACACAATGGTGGGTAAATGGAAGGAACTGAAGGTCAGATGGTCTGAGTCTCACTACACAGTTAAGAAAATTAAGACCTGGAAAGACAAGAGATTTGCCTTTAAAATTACATGAACTGCAATTGGAACCCAGATCTCCCTAATCCCATCTAATATGCTACCCACTACACCATAATGTCATCTATATAATACCCAGGTCCCCCAAAACTCCTAAGAAGGAAGCCAAAAACCAGAAGGGGGGAAGCTCTGAGTTGTGAAAAAGGTGTCATAGAGCTTTGCTATCAGACCTTCTTTCAAGAAATTTCTCATTTTAAAAAGAATTCCACTAATATCTGATTTCTCAGCTTAGAACAGAATAAAAACCTCAAATTAGAAGATAGGAAAGAGGGTCAGTAGATTGGAAATCTCAAACTGCAGAGTAGAAACAAGAGTTTAAAAACTAAAAAGGTTCTACAAGCAGGTATACTGACAAATGTTAGTAAGAGTTAACAGTAATCAAAGAAACACAAAACCTCAACATACACAAGAACACCCCACCCACCTCCCAGAATATTAGGGCCATTAAAATATTTATTTTTTTCCTGATTTTCCTTGCACAGCACAATTAATATGGTAATATGTTTAGAAGAATTTCATTTATTTAACCTATACTGGATTGCTTGCTGTCTATGGCAGGGGGTAGAGGGAAGAGAGGGAGAAAAAGGTGTAATGCAAGGTTTTGCAACTACTTTGCAAATTATCTTTTGGATATATTTGGAAAAATAAAAAAGCTATTAAAATAAAAAAAATGCAACCAAAAAACTATAGGCTTAAAAGTTCCACATATCATATTTTAATATTCTTAGAAGCTACTACCATCTAATAAAACAACATATTAAATAATATTCTCAATGACAACTTGAAATCATCAAGATACACTAAAAGAAAGCTTATTGCCCTCTGCTGAAGAAAGCACTAAATGGTAAGATTTATAAGAAATAAACAGAGAATGCTATAATATTATTTACCTAGCAAAGCACCTGACATTCTTGTGGAAATAATAAAGAATTAGACGGTATCCATAGAAAAAAAATACAATTAGATAATTTGGGATTGGTGGAACAACTTCTGATTCAAAGCAATGTATTAAATGGCTCAATGTCAATTTGGCCAGCAGTCTCCAATGGACAACTGTCTTAGGAAATCTGGGTTAGAAATAATACTGTTTAATATATATATTTATTTTATCAACAGGAGGATAGACATGTCATGCTTATGAAGTCTGCAAATGACACAAAGCCAAGAGGGTGAGCTATGGCACTCAAAATAACAGGCAAGATGTTCATAGAGCACCAGACAGGACTGTACCTAATATTATCAAACACAACAGGTATAATAAAAAATCTTATATATGGGTTCAAAAAAATTATCTTTATAAGGTAAGGATGGAAAACCCATATTTAGAGGCCTATTTGTCTATCTGAGGGTTCTACTCAATAAATCAGCAACACAATATAGTATATACAAGAGATAAAGCTATCCTGCGTTGCACTGAAAGAAATGTAACTTCCAAGAATATGCAATGATCATTCCTCTGTACTCACACTGTATAGTCAAACTACTTTTGAATTAGTATCAGTTCTGGGCATTACCATCTGAAACATTTATATGCTGGTGATTGCGCAGAGGAAAGCTATCAGAATGGGAAAAACCTTGAGTCTACTCCATGAGGACCTGTTGAAACAACTGGGGCTGTTTAGCATGCAGTAAAGATAATTATTTTCAAGTTTCTGATGGGTTATCATGTGAAATATTGATGGAAGAACTAGAATATTGTGTGGAAAGAGGATAGAGGAAAATGTAGGTTGCTCTAGTGAAAATTTTCTATGAACTAGAGCTCTTTACAAATGAAATGGACTGCCTCTCCTATCTCAATAGAAGTCTTCAAAACCACTTGCCAGGTATTTTAGAGTAGGGAATAATATCGGATGTAGATTGGACTACTGGGCCACTGAGATCCTTTCTAATTCTCAAATTCTGTGCTTCTGAAGAACACAGAGAAGTATGAGAAGTTTACATAAATGGACATAAAGTAACAGAAGTAGAACCAGAGGTTGGAGGGGGAAAACATGAATGGAAAGAAAAACAAAAACAAAAACTGAACACTATATAATACTAATGATCAAGTTTGGTCAAGAAGAATTTAAAGAAACAAACTATACTCTTTCCCTTTATTGCTGAACTGAAAAACTATGGAAATAGACCATCCCATAAATGTCATTTTTGATTTATGTGTTGGTTGATTTTGTTGAACTTTGTTACAGCAGGAGAAAAAAAAATTCACAAATGTGATAGAAAAACACAAAAGAAATCAATAAAAATTAATTAAAAGGTAGAATTACATAATATATATATTTTTTTCAACTCCACTAAAACCGACTTCAAAATTTGTTACCCAAGGTAAGCTTTAGCTACATAGAAAATTCACTTCAACAGAACATCTGGTTCCTCAATGATACCACATAAAGTCTTATTTAAATTAGTTTGGTAAATTATTTAGAAACAAGTGTTCATGACATAAAGATATTACATATATATACATATATATATATATATATACACACACACACATATATATATATGAGAAATTGCTCATCAGTATGAGAGTATTTTAATAATATTTGGACGCTGTACAAGTTAGCATAAGAAGATTATTAAATTATTTCAAATACAGCAACTACACAAAAACTGATAATATATTAAGACATTAAAAAACCTCCCAACTAAATACAGAAAAACAGAAATATTAAATGCATTCTTTTCAGAACATGATGCAATAAATTAATAAAGGGCTGTACAGCAGAAACAAATTAAAAATTAATTCTTAAAACTAAATAATCGAATCCTAAAATAATGAGAACAACTCAGAAACAATCAATAATTTCATTAAAGAGAATGACTACAATTAGACAACATACCAAAATTTATAGGATGGAGCCAACATAATACTTAGGGGAAATTTTTTATCTCTAAACGCTTAGATCAACAAAAGAAAAAAAGAAGAGATCATGGGCATGAAACAAAAAAAAACTTTTAGAAAAAGGGCAAATTAAAAATCCCCAATTAAATAACAAAATCCCCCAAAATCAAAGATATTAATAAAACTGAAAGAAAACCACTGAACTAATAAACCTAGGAGTTGGTTTTAGGGGGAAAAAACAATACATAAGATAGATAAATCAATGGTTAAATTGATGTAAAAAAAAAAAAAAAAAACCTGAAGAGGAAAACCAAAATAACAATATCAAAAATGAAAAGGGTGATTTCACAACCAATAAAAAGGAAATTAAAGCAATTATCAGGAGCTATTTTGCCTAATGACATGCCAACAAATCTAAATCTACATAAAATGGATATCTACAAAAACATAAATTGCCCAAATTAACAGAAGAGGAGCTAGAATATTTAAATAACTCTATCTTAGAAAAAGAAATTGAACAAGTCTCAATGAGAAAAAATCCCCAGGAACAAAAGGATTCATAAATGAATTCTATCAAACATTTAAAGAACAATTACGAAAATTAGGCAAAGAATCCTAGCAAATTGTTTTTACAACACAAACATGATGCTGTTACTTAAACCTGGAAGAGCAAAAACAGAGAAAAGACAGTTATAAACCAATTTAACTAGTGAATATTAATGTAAAAATCTTAAATAAAATGTAAGCAAGGAAATTACAGCAATATATCACAAAGAACATATACTATGACCAGGTGGGATTTATACCAGCAATGTAGGGCTGGTTCAATAATAGGAAAAACATCAGAATAACTGACCTCATCAACATCATCATCATCAACAACAACAAACACACAGCTCAAACCAAAAACAGTTATCAATAAATGCAGAAAGTTTTAAAAACTTAACACTTATTCCCATTAAAAACATTACAAGACATAAGAATAAATGGAATTTTCCTTAACATGCTACGTTATATCCATATAAACCATCAGCAAGTATGTAAGAGTTGGAAGTTTTCCAATAAGACCTAAGTTTACCCCTGAAGCAAGGATGCCCATCAACACCAATATTATACTAGAAATGCTAGCTATGGCAATAACACAAGAAAAAGAGACTGAAGAAATTAAAAGACAATGAGGAAACAAATGATCATTTTTTGCAGATGAGATGATGTACTTAAAGAATCAAAAAACTAGGTGAAATAATTAACAAAATTAAGTACTTATTTTAGTCAGAGTGAAAAGCAGCATGGAATAAGTCAGGAAGACTTGAGTTTAAGCTGTCTGATACATACTGCCTAGAGAACTCAGGGCAACAGCCTTTCACTGCTCTGCACAAGTCTCCAAAACTAAGTTACAGAGAAGATGCTGATCTACATTCTTAGAAGGAATATCCTAATTTCTGTATGTCAATGAAAAATTATAAGTCCAAGCCCTGTATCCCTACATTCACAGAAGATACAAACATTTAATAAAACATAAGGGATTCAATGAGGTGGTATGACACAAATAAATGCAAAGTGTTATATGAAACTTGAGGAAGAAAAGATCATTCCAGAAATAAGGAGAGGGAAGAAATCAGCCATAGTTTCATGAAGAAAGCTTTTGAGGTGGCAAGTGACCTAGATTGTATAGCTTGTAGATCAGGAGAAATGACATAGTATGAAGTAAGTCTAGAGATTTTCAAAAGCTCTGAATAGTGGGCTAAAGAAAGTAGCAGGTATTTTATTCACTAATGTTCCGAAGATTAATCTGGCAGGAACAATAGACTAGAGACATGGGACTGGAGGAAAAACAAGTTAGGAAGCAAGTAAATTGGTTCAGGTAGAGGGCAATAAAATTTTATGCCATAATGGTGGCAGTGAAAGGAGAGAGGTGATATTAGAAATAGACAACTAAAGCAATTAGCAACTAATTACTAGTAGCTAGGGAAGAAACAGAACCAAAGATATTAACTCAGATTTCAAATCTGGATGAGGGATGAATAGTGCTACTATCAAAACTAATAGTGAATTCACAAAGGAACAGATTGGGGAGAAAAAGACATCCAATTTTGGACATGGTGAGTTTGAGACACCAAACCAATGAAAACAGCTGCATCAAAGACCTATATCCTGCTTGTACATAAATTTATAGACTTATACTTTAACAACTGTATACTTCAAAAGGCTAGCTTACTGAAAAGGTCCTAATATTCTGGAAGGCAACTGGAATTATGCTAAATAATTAATGTACATATCCTTTGCTCCAGAGTTCTCTGTTAAGCCTATAATCTAAGAAGGTTAAAATAAGAAACAAAGATTTTATTTATACATACCCCCCAAAAAATATTCATATTTGTGTTATGAATCAAAACAAAAAGTACATTTCCTTTGATCAGGGAATGGTTTAAAACAATTTGTGGTGCATGATATAATAATACTGTTCAATTAAGAAATGTTTAATAGGAAGCATAGAGAGAAGCATGGGAAAACTTATGTGAACTGATGAAAAGTGAACTAAACGGAACCAGGAAGAATATGGACATTATTTATATAAACAACAATAAATAAAATAATAATAATAAACACTGGCTATTGTGTAATTAGATGATTAGGGTAAGCTTAGCCCCAAAAAAGGAAATAAGGAAATGGGTAGGAGAACTAACTATGGGTGTGGAGCATGGCATACCCTGTGAGACTTAGTTGATATGCTGGTTGGTTTTGCTAAACTGCTTTTTCTTCTCTTTTTATTGTTTGTTGCAAAAGACAAATGGCTTAGGGGAAGGGAGGGATTAAAAAATTTACCTTAGACATGAGGGTAATGGAAATAAAAACCCCAAAAGATATCGATTCTTTACATACTTAGCTAAAAGTAGGGTTGTATAAAATTCATTTGAGAAAAAAGAATACTAAGTAGGACTATATTCTTTTATTATTCTTATTAATTTGTTTAATTAAAGCTTTTTATTTGCATAACATATGTATGGGTAATTCCTCAACATTGATCCTTACAAAGCTTTCCCTTACAAATTTCCCCCGCTAGGCGCAGCTAGGTGGCACAGTAGATAGAGCACCAGCCCTGAAGTCAGGAGGACCTGAGTTCAAATGTGGTCTCAGACACTTAACATTCCCTAGCTGTGTGACCCTGGGCAAGTCACTTAACCCCAATTGCCTCAGCAAAACAAAACAAAACAAACCAAAAAAACAAAACAAAACAAATTTCCCCCCCTAGTCCCCTCCCCTTCTCCTATATGGCAGGAAGTCCACTACATGTTAATTATATTAATTACATTAAAACACTTGACAATATATGTATACATATTTCCATACTTATCTTGCTGTGCAAGAACAATCGTATCTACATGAACAAAAAATATCTGAGAAAGGAAACCCAATGCAAACAAACAAATATCGATAGAGATCATGGAAATGATATGTTGTGGTCCACATTTCATATCCCTCTCTCTGGGTGCATATGGCTTTCTTCACTGAATAACTGGAACTGGTTTGAAACATCTCACTGCTAAAGAGAGCCATGTCCATCAGAACTGATCATCATGTAATATTGTTGTTGCTGTGTATATTGATCTCCTGGTTCTGCTCGTTTCACTCAGCATCAGTTCATGCAAGTCCCTCCAGGCCTCTCTGAAATCGTCCTGCTGGGTCGTTTCTTACAGAACAATAATATTCTATAACATTCATATACCATAATTTATTCAGCCACTCTCCAACTGATGGGCATCCATTCAGTTTCCAGTTTCTAGCCACTACAAAAAGGGCTGCCACAAACATTCTTGCACATGCGGGTCCCTTTCCCTCCTTTAAGATCTCTTTGGGATATAAGCCCAATAGAAACACTGCTGGGTCAAAGGGTAGGTACAGTTCGATAACTTTTTGAGCATAGCTCCAAATTGCTCTTCAGAATGGTTGGATCCGTTCACAGTTCCACAAACAATGTATTAGTGTCCCGGTTTTCCCACATCCCCTCCAACATTCATCAATATCTTTTCCTGTCATTTTAGCCAATCTGACAGGTGTATAGTGGTACCTCAGAGTTGGTAGGACTATATTCTTAAAACTGAAGACTCGTCCACAAAATTTAAAGACTAGATTAAAGAATCAGATCTACCTGGTTAGCAACAATGTTAACAAAAATGGTCCATATATTCTTAAGTGGAAAGATTTAATAAAACGATGTCAAGCTATCTTCCAGGATTTGATATTAATCCCCCTCCCCCAACAATCTCCAACTTAAAAACAACTATAGGAATCAAAGAAAATGTATCAAAGATAAACAGAAGCACAAGGATGACATCATCAAAGAGCTCTTTAAGGACAAGAATTTTATACCCCTTATTTTGTTTATGTCCACAGCTACATTAATACATGCAAAAAGATACTAAATTATAAGAGAAATTATACATGAGACTAATACATATTTTAAAATTTCATAGTGAAAGAGGAATTTAAAGCACAAACAAAATCTGATGTCCCCTTCCCTCCCCCCCCGAGATACTAAGGCCTACTAGAGAATTATTGAGACTAAGGAAAGGTGAAGAACTAAAGATTATATACAATATATATTAATAAAATATATATCATTATAAATATAAATAGAATGAAGGGAAAACTTTTCCAATTGAAGACAATGGAAGAATAACTACAATGAACTCATTAGAAAAGTTAGTTTGCTAACTTGGGAATTAGTCTCCCAAACAAGAGACTGGGCATGTCCTAAGATAGCTTCAAGTTCTAAAAACCTATATAGCCTAAGTTGTAAAAAATGAATTTCACTTAAGAAATTCTATGGGATTAGTTGTGTGACCCTGGGCAAGTTACTTAACCCCAATTGTCTCAGCTAAAAAGAAAAGAAACTCTATGGGAATTCACATGTTACAAGTTTCACTCTCTTATACCATCACATGGCTCTACTTTCAGAGAACATCCACAATTTCATACTAACCATACTGCTGTGGGGGAGGAGGGGAGGAGAGGAGAAAAGGAGAAGGGAGATCATTCACTAAAGAAATGTCCCTAATCAGTCCCATTAGTTTTTTTCCACTGAAAAGCTATCTTACTGTCCTTTAGTGCAGTTACACACCTTTTTCAAAGTATATATTTATACAAATATCTGTACGCATAAACACAAGTACACATTTATTAAAAGGTCTATGCCTATACTTCTGGTAATTCATGTGACAAATTCTAGGATATCCTCACCTATACACTATGTGGTTCTTGTTCTGCTTAAAGGTTAACTTTATAACTTCTGATAACTATGGTGGGAAGGGGCACAGAGAACATAGTAAATGGAAACCTTTAAAATATTTTATTTAATAATTCTATGATCAAATCTAAAGGTTACAAAATAGAACTCACCTGAGTATAGAAGCCACTAGCTGCCTCTAAAAACAGAGAAAGGTTTGCTTGAACTTCACTTCGATTAGGATTTGCTCGATTCTTTGCTTGGCCCTGTAGTGTTGTGATCTGATTCTTAAAGGCATGATTCCAGCTGAAAACAAAACGTAATTCTATTTGCTATAGCAGTGACTCACTGGGCAGACACTGGTCCCCCTGAGAACAAGAAAGAACTATTTGTTATAATTATAACATCCTGAACAGTGAAATTTTATTAAAATTGTTCATTTGCTAAATGACTACCTATTCTTCTTTGATCTAATACAGAAATTACTGTGGAATCTGAATAACACTAGTTAACTTACAAAAAAGATTGTGATATCAATTACTCATTTTCTGTGGACAACACAACCAGTAATTGTTGGGGCATTTGTCCAAGGATATTCTTATAAAAGCTCTTTCCCAGGTCTATAAGGCCTCATTAGTGTTTTCCCACAACATTCAAATTTAAGTCAAAGACTTAAATTTTTCACTGAAATTAATATGAGCTACTTAAATGAAAAAGTGATTACTATATTAATTCAGTTACACCAAGAGTCAGATTATATCTTCAATGTGCATAATAGTAATGTATACTCTGTGACCTTCATTGTAACACGGAAAGCCTATTAAAAAAATTAAAAAGAAAAACTAGAAAAAGAATGATGCAAATAAAAGACCCAACAAAATTAAGTGGGTTAAGAGAGCCTATTAGAGCAAGCCAACATCTTTAAAACAAGACACACCTTTCAAGCAGAAAACTCATCAGGCACTTCCTGATCACATATGAAAGGCCAACAGGATCAATAGTAACATTAAGTTTTACTTAGAGAATCACACTACTAAAGATGGATTTTGCTAAGCTGTCCAGAACAGCTTTCATTTACTCTCCCCTCATCAAACTAAATCTGTAGGTCATATGCATAGCGCACAAAAGACCTGGGGCACAGATATTTACAGTCCATCACCCTGCCTCCTACTTCTACTGCTTAAAGGATTTGTCTTAATAAAAGTGTCCTGCAGGCTCTACACAACTGCCCCCAAGAGCCTAAAACTCTTCATTCTATCCTTGAGTTCTATTTTTGACATTGCTATAATGGCTGAAGATTTTTGTTGAAAGAATAAAATAATCAGCCTTCTAATGTAGGTTTATTTTGACAGCAGCTTTAAAAAAAAAAAAAAAAAAGATGTTTCTTCTACAAAACAATACCCCAAATTTGAATACTTACAGATCCTGTTCCACTTTCTTGTCTAAAGCATACTCCAAATCAGTAACTAGCATTTTCTGGTACAGGTCCTGCAGAGCCTGCCTAGATGTCCAGACCTCAGCTGGACCCAGCTTGGAATCTGAGTAACAAAAATAAAAACAAAATCAGATTGTTTAATTCAGTGTATCATATCAATCATTTCATTTTCTTTCCTTTAGCAAGAAAAACTACCACAATATAATACACTGTCACAAAAGAACAAGGATTTTTAACCTGAAATTTGTAAAGTTGTTTTTTTTTTTTTTTTAAATTCTGACAACTATATTACAATATAAATCTTGGGGGGTTGAAAGTGGTAGTAATCCCATGAATTTTATTTTACATGTTTAAAAACATTATTCTAAGGAGGACAGAAACTTTGCCAGAAAGTCTAAGATATCCATAATACAAAAAAAGTTTAGAAATCTTTGCATCTCTGTTCTTATATTACTACATTTCTAAAATCTCAAGACAGAGCCTTAATTTAAACAATAACTGTAGAAAGTAGATAAATAGATAAGGCTGACTTTAAAAATTCTTTAGTTTGACTTGATAAGGTACAAATACTAGAACCTAAACTGCTAATCAGGTAAGTTTCCATAAAAAGGCAAGAGAAGCCATATAAACCAAAACTGAAGCTAAATGACACTTGGGTCTCTGATTCCCACAAAGTCTCAAAATGTCTCCAAAATAAGAATCAGCTGGCTATAATTCTGGAAATTCTAGCAGTAACAATAAGAAAAAGAAATTAGAGGTTTAAGGATTAGTAAAGAGATAAAACTATACCTATGTGCTAATGAAAAGATGGTTTACTCAGAAAAGCTTTCAGCTAATTAAGATTAACAGCTTCAACAAAGTCAGATTACAAAATAAATCCTCAAAAATCAATAAATGTTAATGTAATTACAAAATTCTTGAGAAAGTTACAGAAAGAGAAATCTCTATCCAAAAGACTACAAAATGTGCAAAATACTTGGGGTTTAATTTACTTAAGTACACAAAATACTTAGATTCCTGTAATTATAAAATGTTTCTTTAAAACTAAAAGACTATTACATACATCTAGTACTCATGGTTACACCATACCAATATGGCAAAAATAGTAATAATACCACAATTAACTTGCAATTTAATGCTATGTCAATCAAATGATCAATCAAAGGAACCCTCCCTTTTATAGAACTTGATTAAATGTTAACATTTCATTTGGGAAGGAACCAAAGATATATGAAATAAAGGGAAATTATGAAATGGGGTAGGATCAAAGGGTGATAGATTTCAAAAGTAGTCATCAAAGCTATTTGGTGTTGGTTTCCAAAAAAAAAAAAGGGGGGGGGGAGGTGAGAGAAGAGAAGATCAAGGAAAAATCAGAAAAAAAGAAAATTAAAAACAAGATATCTTCATCAAACCAAATCTCATACTACAGTATCAGATCAGCTTTGATATTCACATCTTATCAATTCCCTCTGTCCCTGGAATTTCTCTAACTGGAAGGCAAGTAGAGATCTCTTCCAAAAATCTCTATTTAAGGAGGGAACACAGGCCAAGGGTCCAGAAACATTCTTGGGATTCTGCACTAAGTCAATTCCCCTTCTACTTTCACCCCAAGCTCCTTTTTTGTAAATTTCTCCTTCCTATTAGATAAGCTTCCTGAAGGCACAGCCTATCTTTTCTGTATTTGTGTCTCCAGCACACACCATAATATCAGGTAATAGATTCTTAATAAATGTTTTACTGGATGGCAATGTGCCTAGTCTTGGATAAACTAAAATAAGTTACATAGGAAAGAATTCTCTATTTAATATAAATATTTCTAGAAAAATTGGAAAGCTATGTGGCAGAAATTAAGTTTAGATCACCACTTTGTACCTTATTCCACCATACATTTTAAATGGATACTTAATATTAAGATCAAAATCAGAATAGAAGCAGATGTAGCTAAGGTAAAAGACATAACCAAAGAATAGGGGAAATTATGAAAGAAGAAGTAACTTTGATTTCTTGAAACTAAAAAAATTATGCACAAGTAAAATGGATGTACCCAAGTCAAATGCAAAGGGGGGAGGGGGGTAAGAAGGGGAAACAAAAAACAAACCAAAAAACCATTTCATCTAATTTCTCTAATAAGATTGGTATCCAAAATATATGTGTAAGGTATCTCCTTCCAAAAATCATTCCTCAACAGATGAGTGGTCAAAGGATAAGAATAGCTTCAAAAGAATTGCAAACTATTAACACCCATAAGAAAGAATGCTGTAAATCACTAATAATAAGAGAAATGCACATCAAAATAACTCATACCCTTTTTACCTCACACCTTGTAAAAACTGTCAAGGATGATAAAAGATGTGAATAATAAATATTACAAGAGGATTGTGGGAAGATGGACATTACTGATGGAGCTGTGAATCAATATAACTATTCTGAAATGCAATTTGGAATTATATAAAGTGACCATATAACTATACTTTTGACTCATAATTCCATTCTAGGCTTATACTCTATTATACTAGGCTTATTACTCTATTATACTCTATACCTTTGATAATTAAGTTCTCATATATGCTACAATATTTACAGCAATACTTTTTTGAGATGAAAGAATTAGAACAATTTTTAAAAAGTGGTATCTGGATTTAATAAAATAATTACTATGCTTTAAGAAATAATATGATGTGTAGTGGATATCCTGCCATTTAGGGGAGGGGTGGGGAGTAGGGGGGAAAATTTATAACAGAAAGCTTTGTAAGGGTTAATTAGGAATTACCCATACATATGTTTTGCAAATAAAAAGTATTAATAAAAAAACAAGAAAAAAGAAATAATATGATGAATTCAGAGAAATCTGGAAAGATGTATCAATTGAAGAAGTCTTATTTATTATATGGGATGGCTCTCTGGAGATGGAGGAAAAGAAAGATACTGGGGAAAATTTTAGTGATGCAAAAATATAAAAGACATTAATAAAAACTTATTTTAAAAATAAAAATTGGATTTAGCAGTGCACCAGTATTTTAAGTATCTATTGAAATTATGCAAGATTCCCTGAAAGATGTAACAGATCTAAGTCCAAAATAAGGTATGATGTATGAGAGACATTTGCTCCTCAAAGCTATCTGCCACAGTTCAAACTGAAGAGGGATTCCTTATAGATAGCAAACTCCTCTACATTCCCTTTTTGTAATTGACTGCATGAAGTTCCAGAACACTGCAAGGCCTTTTAAATGAAATCTAGAAATATTTCAAAGAGTTAGGCCTAATTGTCTAACAGCAAAAGGTAAG
Source organism: Myrmecobius fasciatus (assembly GCA_023553655.1). Classification (NCBI taxonomy): domain Eukaryota; kingdom Metazoa; phylum Chordata; class Mammalia; order Dasyuromorphia; family Myrmecobiidae; genus Myrmecobius; species Myrmecobius fasciatus. Next base: position 373,679 of record JAJPUD010000091.1, read on the forward strand.
TGGCAGAAAAAAGAAGTGGCAAGACTAACAACTTAGACCAGTCTATAATAGTAGCAATTCTTCAGGACTAAGTTGTTAGTTTTTTTTTTCTGCCACTTTCCTTGGAGAAACTACACATCGACAAATAACCAAGCCCAGAATTAAGAGGTATAAGATCAGTTGTGAGTCATTCAAAAGGCAATATAATGACAGAAAGGATATTCCAGAGGGAAGTCAGACCAAAAAAAGAAAAAGAAAAGCTGGTCACATAAGTACCAAATTGATACACTGAAAGCACAGATTTGACCATGGAAGTCTCTACTAAATAAATGAATGGGCTTCCTAGTACCTTAGGAACAAAATACAAAAAATGACAACAAAATCTTCAGCTTGCCATTTAAAGGTCTGTGCCCCCATCTACTGCTTTTGTTTTAGTTCTTACTTAACCTCCTATCACTCCTCTCTATTCAAATCAAAATGGTCTGCTAGTTCTCCAATTTGATGCAACCATCTAACTGGTACTTTTCTATATAACCAATGAAGTCTTTTTGTACCTTTGAAAGGAGTATACATGGGGCAGTTAGGTGGCACAATAGGTAGAGCACCAACCCTGAAGCCAGGAGGACCTGAGTTCAAACCTGGTCTCAGACACTTAGTTGTGCAAGTCATTTAACCCCGATTGCCACAGCAAAAAAAAAAAAAAAAAAGAGTATACACAATCCATACTAACTCCTCATTCTTACTTCTTGGAAGCTCCAGTTTCCTTCAAAATACATCAGAAGTGGCATCTCTGAAAGAAGGATTTTTAGGATGCTACCAGTTGTTGAGCTTCTCTCTCCTCCC
>JAJPUD010000091.1:374600-415336 GCA_023553655.1 Myrmecobius fasciatus
CCCTCTCCCCCCCCCGTCATTTTTGTATGTTTTCTGTTTTGTCTTTGTGTTTTTTTTTTTAAACATACCTAGTTAAAAGTAAGTTCTTTGTAAACAAGGACTGTTTGGATTTTTGCATCCCCTGCACAAAGGCCTGAAGAGCAGGCAATTAATAAGTTTGAACTGAATGAAGTCAAAGTGAGGAGTAAGAGTCCATGGACAGTTTAAGTGTCCACATAATATCAAGAAGCCTTCAAGAAAGCCCTCAGCATGGTAGGTAAATCTTGTTGGAGGAAATGGACAAAGAGTTGTACAGGACAAGATCATAAACCTACTCAAGTACACTTGACAGTGTATGCCTAAAAGTTTCTTGGTGTACTGATTTTGCACAGCAATAAAGATTACAAATGCCAAAATCTGGTTAGCAATGGAAAACACTGTGATGCCCTAATAATTATCACAGCTAACTTAACTTTCTGCTTAAATGACATCAAGCCCTTCAAAAACTGAGGAAGACATCTTAGTCTTTTATGATGGAAAAATCTGCAATAATCTATCTGCAAAAGGAAAAGATTTTATACTCTTTTCATGCATGGACTTCTAGAATAGTTGAAAAAATGTTTTCAAGTACTTTATACTTCATATACCACTGCTGTCATGCTTTCTCTGACAGTAATAAAATATAGCCTGTCTCCCTCTCCCTCTCCCCAGCCTCTCCCGGCCCTCCACTCTCCAGTACAATAATTATTTACTAGACTCCAGTTATTATTTAGAAGAATTTGAAAGACACAACAAAGAGAAGGATAGGATACTTCTTTCTTACTTCTCATTAAGATTTTCTTTTCTTAATATGGATAACTAGCAAAACAACCACTTTCTAAGTAAGAGAATAACAGAGTACCATATTATTTTTTAAATGCATAGAATCACTGACATGAATAAGCTTTATGAAAGACTTAAATTGACTTATCAATAAGAATTCAAATTAAAATGAAACAAAACATTTAAAGAATAGCAAGTTATATTTTTTACTTTTGTAGAAGACTTAAATATTTCTTAGTATCAATAATCAAAGAAAGGGGATACTTGAGTTAAGCTATAAAATAAAGACAAGCCAGTTACCTGTCATGTCAGCCTTCAGGACTTCTGCCTGCCTGCAAGAGAGGAAAATTACATAAGTTAGAAAGAAGCCAAAATTGACCAGTATAAATTAGAGTGAAGGGCTGTGCTAACCTCATTATTGTATGCCTATGAGGAATCTGGACAAATAAGATAGCAAGCAATTTGTGAAGAAAGGGCTAGCTGACTTGCCTCATATTCTCTGAAAACAAAGTCCTCACCCATTCAAGTACTTTGTGCAAACAATTTAACACGAGAAGCAAGATTTTGTCAATAAAAACATTGGTTAAATTCCCCCCTCCTTAAATTATATTCCAACCAAACTAAACTACTTAGCATGTGGATTCCAACTTTTTTACCTGCTCTGGTATAAAAGCTGAACCTACCTGTATGGGTTTGTGGGTGCTCCCTAAGAACTATTTAACTTTTCTATCTGTATTCCAAACACTTAGCATAATGCTTCATACCTAGTAAGCACTTAATACTTTTCATTCACTTAAGGGGAATGTGCTAGGTAACATAGTGGATGGAAAGCTGGGTTTGGACTTAAATCAATAAGACTTTTCAAATCCAGCTTCAGACACTCACTTATTACTTGTGTGACTCAAGGCACCTCTGTCTGCCTCAGTTTTCTCAACTGTAAAAATGAGGATAATAATAACATCAACCTCCCAAGATAAGTTCTATTATTATTGTGAAGATTAAATGAAATAAAATTTGTAAAGTACTTAGCATAGTATCTGGCATATAGAAGATGGCTACATAAATGCTAATTATTATTATTGTTGTTTTCTATCTTAGAGGGAATGCAACATAGTGATTTCCTATGATTTGTGCAAGTCAAGTTTTGCAAAGGCCAATAATGAAAAATTACTCATATGTTCTGTAAATAAAAAGCTTTAATTAAAAAAAAAAAGATGCATTCAAGTCAAACTACCAAGTCCCTACTATTTTCCAAATCTGTTATTAATTAAGGCTACCGGTATAAAGAATGAAACAAGAAAGAATGTTCAAAAGGATATTCAAATGGGAAGTCCAAAAATTACACACACACATATAAATGTATGCAAAAGTTAAAGGAAACTTGGCTGGGTGGGCACTAGCAGACTAACAGGCGTGGGGGGTAGAATCCCAAAGGTTTCATGCAGAAGCTTGAACTTATCTTAAAGAACTTATCTTAAACTACCTTAAAAGAGGTAGATTCTATGCAGCAGAGGTTAGGAGGGAATACATTTCAGACACAAAGAAAATCTTTGTAAAAAAGAGACAGATGGAATGTCATGAAGTACCATAAATATTCATTGAAATTGGAATGTTAAGTTGTATGTGGGATTCTAAAAACTAAACAGAGTTCATATTTTATGCTTGAGGCAACAGGAGTAGACAGACATGAACAGATCTTTGTTTAAAGATGACTGTGGTAGCAGTATATAAGATGGATGGATGAGAGTAGGGTAGGACCTAAGGCAGGGAAGCCAATTAGGAGACTTTTGCAATATCTAGGTGGGAGGTGATAAGGTTAGTAGTAATAAGACTGTGTAAATAGAATAAGCCAAAGGGAGAGATGTTGTAAAGGTAAAAATAGCTAAGATCTAGCAAATGATTGAATAGAATAATGCTGTGGTTATATAAGTACAATCTGGAAAAACAGGAAGGTTTTTCAGGAAAGAGTTAAGTTTTAGACATAAAGAGTTCTGAGTCTTCCAAAACATTCAGTTTGTAATGTCTAACAGGGCAATTGATGATGCAGTTCTGAAGCTCAGGACAAAGAATGGAGATGGAGATATACAGTGTCCCAAAATTCTTAGCTCAGTTTGTAAGCTACAGGATGCTCTGCATATCTGGGAACATTTTGCACACAAATGATAGTTAAACTGTTTTAAAGAGAAAATAGACAGGAATAAATGAGTGGTCAGGCAGGACAAAACAGTGGAAAATACCCAGTTTAATGTGGCAAACATGATGAGACAGCAAAAGATGATGAGAAAGAGCAGTCAGGTAGAAGGTGAACCAGGAGAGAAGGGGGGTGAAATTGTATTCTAGGAGAAAAGAGTGGTAACAGTATCAAAAGCTGCAGATAAAACGACAATTATAGTTATGTTACTAAAAGACTGCTTTTATCATTTAAGATAACTCACAGAAGTGCTCTCCTAAGAGACACTGGTGCAACTGCAGCTATTGATATAGTTAAGATATGCTCAATTGAAGCACATGCAAAGCAGTTTCTTAATGGATAACATGGTGGAACAATTGCCCATAGGTCTAAAGAACTTTTGATCAATCAATTGCAACTCTAACAGCTTCCTTTGTACTGTAATTGGGCAAGGTAAGAGACAGCTATTACTTGGAAAAATATGCTCTCTGAAAAACCTATTGATGGCAATTTCATTATCAAAAAGAAAATTTTGATGAAACAAGTCTGTAGAACTGTAATGAAATCTATAGAACTCCAAAATACAAAGGTTGGTCCTTCATGAAATCTGTACACATCCAATGTTTCACAGACAATAACTTCTATCAAAACATACTAAAAAATGAAAAACTTTTTCCAGTTATGTTTTAGCTATCAATGAATCAAGAGTTCTTCGGTTTAAAAAAAGGATACATATTTTATTATTATTCCTTATAAAGACAAAATATTGATCTTAATAAGAAGTTGGGGAAAAAATTGCTTTAAAAAATTCCACGTCAGAATATCGATGGGCAGCTAGACAGCACAGCAGATAGAGCATAAGGCCTGGAGTCAAAAATGGAGTTCAAATCTAACCTCAGAAACTATGTATCTTTGCCAAGAAAAACCCAACGGAGTCACAAAGAGTTGGGACATGACTAAAATGACTGAACAGCAGCACTATCAATGACATTAGAATAATCCATGAGAATGATATTATTACAGTTAATAATTCTAATTCTAAAAATTCTGAAGACTTATAAGTATCAGCACATGTAACACTTTATTATTCAAATGACATAAATTATAATTACATTTGAAAAACAAGGTAAAAAAAAATTCATTTGCCTAGATGCTTCATTGTGTGTATTGGAGGAGAGGTGCCTGAAAAAACTTTAAATCATTAAGAGGAAAATGACAAATGTTGGAGTGACTGTAGTGAGTGTGACAATTGGAGTGAAGATCTCTCAGGACTAGAGACTAAATTAGACAAAGCCTGAAGGCCTAAGTCCTGGTTTCCGGGGTGGAGGGGAAAGTAGAAGGTAGTCTGATTTATAAGTTGTCAACATTCCAATTCCTAAATAAGGAAAATAAAGCATATATAACCAATTAGAATGTGTGCAAAGGAAAAGAGGGGTGGGCTTGGGATTTTCTTTGTTCTGAACTATATAAAGTTGCCAGGGATGTACTGCTCCCCGGCTCTCCCAACTCTGGACTACTTTGATCCATCGTGGGACTGCCCAGTACTCATGAGTTCCTGAATAAAGCCTTTGTTCTATACCTTAAGATGCCTCTGGAGTATTGATTATTAAATAGATAAGTGCCTGAATATCCCACACAGTTGGAAACCAGGTATCATTTGTGCAAAGCATTTGTGCAACTTAGAACTATACCCCAAAAAGTTAATAAATCATGCACTCTTTGAACCAAGTAACAGGTCTATGACAAAAAAGATAGGGTAGGATATGGTGATAGAAACTTTTCAAAGCAGGTTTTCTGAAGACACCCAAAACTGGAAATTAAGAGGATGATCATCAATTGAGGAATGCCTAAACAATCTACAGTATAATCAATGTAAAGGACTGTATTTTTGTTGTTAAAAAAAATGATGAAAATCATTTTCTGAAATCAAGCCCCACCAGGCTCTATCCTGGAACTGAACTTCCCCAATTATGCTCCCAGGAAAGTCATCACCAGGAAACTTGTCATCAGGCAAGACTGCATCAATAACCTTGTTGTCCTCACTTCTTCAGTATCTTCAATACCCTTCACTATCTAGCACCCTTGGTGCTAGGCTAGAGGGTATAAAGAATCCTTCCCAAAGCCTCCATTTAAAAGAGTTCCAGGGCAGCAACCCTTCATTTCTATCAAGCACCTCATTCTTATCCAGCCTCCCCTTTCTCTCCCAGTTTTTCAGCTTCCTTTTGTATGATGATTTCTCTCACTAGAATGTGTAAAGCTCCAGGAAGGGAGAGATTATCTTTCTTTTATCACATTCTCTGGCACTAAAGATGGCATGTAACATACAGTAAGTACTTACTAAATGTTTAATAAAACTTTTGCTTTTCTTTTAAAAAATTGTTCATTTGAGGAAAGGAATGGAGAAAAGTAATAAATGCATGTTAAAAAAAAAACTTTCAGCAGAGAATATTATTTTGTTTTTGATCATTTTTTTAAAATGAAACCTTCCTTGATTATATTAGTTGGAAATTATTTTTCCTTTTGTACCAGGGATTAAAATGACCACACTCTTTGATACAGACTCTACTATTAAATATATAAACCTCCCAAGGAACACAACGATAAAAAGATTCCATATATATTTATAGCAGTACTTCTTATACTACCAGGTATGTCCCTCAATTATGTAATGGCTAAGCAAATTATGTTATATAAATGTAATGGCATATTCCTTTTGAGTGTGACAATTGGAGTGAAGATCTCTCAGGACTATAGACTAAATCAGACAAAGCCTAAAGGCCTAAGTTCCGGTTTCCAGGGTGGAGGGGAAAGTAGAAGGTAGTCTGATTTATAAGTTGTCAACATTCCAATTCCTAAATAAGGAAAGTAAAGCATATATAACCAATTAGAATGTATGTAAGGGAAAAGAGGGGTGGGCTTGGGATTTTCTTTGTTCTGGATTGTATAAAGTTGCCAGAGATGTACTGCTCCCTGGCTCTCCCAACTCTGGACAACTTTGATCCATTGTGGGACCGCCCAGTATTCACGAGTTCCTGAATAAAGCCTTTGTTCTATACCTAGAGATGCCTCTGTAGTATTGATTATTAAGATAAGGGCCTGAATATCCCACACAGTTCTGGGGGCTCGTCTGGGATTCCTTGGGGAGGTGAGGGGGGTCTCGGATCAGCAGCAAGGGCACCACCAGACAATTTTGTCCAAGGGCCACTGGTTCTGAGATATTTCGCTCCTCCTGGGGAATCTAAAGGCCTGAGGCAGAGGAACTTGGTATAGAACAAAGGGAAAGTGAAGAAAGAAAGAGAGAGAGAGAGAGAAATGGTCCTGGTGCCGGCCACGACCCAGAAAAACTCAGTTGTAGCTCCAGGTAAGCACTCGAGATGGAAAAGAGGCCTGTTGGGGAGGGAGAGATTAGCTCTCTCTAAATGTTGTTTGTTGGACTGCTTTGGCCTAATCTTGAGAGAGCGGGGGGGGGGGGGGACGGGGTTTGGTGATAGGGTAACCTATACCGGTATAGGAAGGGAATTCCTATGGGGAGTTTTGCAGTCCAAAAGAAAAATAAGGACCAGGACAAGGGTCAGGGAATTTTAATCAATAGTCCTCTAGGGAATTGGTTACAAGATTGGGATGAGATCCCAAAGTACAATGCCAAAGAGGCAGAATCAGAGTTTTGTGTGAGTCAGAGATTTATCCCTCTGTCTGTGTTAATTCCCCTCTCCTGAGGGTAGCATCTTGTAAATGTCTGTGTAATTAGTGTTTGAGAGATCTCTCTGTGTGTTTTGTTGGAGCTCTGATGGTTGGTGTATGTGTGTGTGTGTGTGTGTGTGTGTGTGTGTGTGTGTGTGTGTGTGTGTGTGTGTATGTGTGTGTGCTGGGTGTCTGGGGAACTCCGATAAGCTTTAAGAACAGGGATTGGAAAATTTGGCAACTGGTCATTTCAATGTTAAAAATGCTTGGGTTTTAAAATTTCTTATTAGAAATAGCATCTATCTTACAGACTTGTGAGAATCAAATGAAATAATCATCATAAAGCAGTATCTGGCACATGGTAGCATTATATAAATGTCAGCTGCTATTATTGTTGTTGTTAGGAAATTTTTTCCAATATTTAGGTTAAATTTGTCTTGTTGCAACTTTTATTTATTGCTACTACCTCTACTGGCTACCTCTGGATGAGCTAATTCCTTTGAAAGCATTGAAATAGTTGATTGTTACCTTCTTCATATATTATCATATCCTGCTTAGATTTTCTCATTTGCTGATTAAACAACCACAGTTCCTCCAAACAAACAAACTAACTAACTAAATAAATATTTCTTATTAGAGTTGTGTTTGTATTAATTTGAAACTAGCAGGGACAGAAAAAGTTTGGCCATTTTAAAATGCTAGCGGAGAAGCGGGGGCCCCCCCCCCAAGCCTGCTAGAAGCAAAATGGGAAGAGAGCCATAAAGTGGCAATAAATTATTCTTACAGAGATAACAGCTCTGCCTGGAGAGAGACAGAGAGAGAACAAAGAAAGTGGATGTTAATTAGTGTTGGAGAAAAAAAACTTGGGAGAAAAAGTTTTGGAAACTGCAGTTTAAAATTACATGTGTATGTGTGTATATACATATATGAGTATGTGTGTATGTGTATATATACATACAATCAGATGGTAAATTAGTTTGCCTGCAATATTTCATTGGAATTTAGGAAATTTATTTAAGTGAGAAAAAAAGCCATATCCTTTTAGATTTATAGGTATTTGGTTTTTATAATTACTGTTGCTTTGGGCATGCTAGATTGTTTATTTTGGGTATAAGAGCCTAGAAATTTGTCTAAATGTTGAACCATCAATATTGTAAGAAAACTTTTTAAAAGCTGTATTTGATTTGATTTCAGATTGATAATAGCTTGTTTGAAAAAGTCATGATAATTTATGTTACCTTCTGAAACATGCTGGGTAATTGGTAAGCATTATGAGTTATGCTTTCTTTACATTTTGTCAACTTTGATTTTGAACATGTGTGTGAGTTTTGTTGAATTATTTAAATATTCACTTAATTGTGAATCTTGAAAATTTTGAAGGTTAGAAAGGTATTTGGGAACGGGGAGAGATGGGAAGGAATCTTTTGGTTTCAAAGATGAAGGTTTAATTCACCTCCTTTCTTTAAGAGATGAAAGGAACAATTAGCACCTGGGGTTAAGAGAAATGGAAAAGGAAGGGAGATATAGAAGGGAGATGTCCTTCTGAGATTGGCTGGCAGATAAGATTTTGGGGGCATGGCACCCTAAAGTCAGTTTTGAGAAGTGGGAGCCTGGAAGCATGATATGGTTGAGAGAGATGCCATGTGGAGTGGGGGGGGGGGGGGGAAGGGGGGCAAAGTGAAAAAGGGAAGTCTTTTCGGGGGAAAAAAAAATTTTTCCCCCCCCCCCCCCCATTAAGTCCGGTATAACTGCCCTTTTTAGCAAACTGCAGCTCTTGGCTGATTGAAATATCAATTGATTATGTTGTTTAAAGGAACAGCCTACATTTACATGCAATCTGATCTGATGCGTTCGGGCTGCTCCCAAAAAGGCTGTAGGGATTCCTCAATCGGAGGAAGTTGATGTATTAATTTTTCCATTCTTGAAAGGGAATTATTAATGTTAAATCTAAAAAATCCTTTTATGTGGAATTAGGAAATTCTGTATGAGTTTTAATTGATTTATACTGAGTCATCTTAAAATTGTATTCACTGTCTGAAGGGATTTTGAGAAAATTAGTTTTTGCCTTTTGTGCCTCTATGTTTCTGTTCTGGACAATATGCAATTTGGAATTTTTATGTATTGGGTATTTTAAAAGCAAAATGATCTGTAATGTTCACCTTATGAAACATGTATTTGATATGAAAGTTAAGTCCCAGAAAGTTCATGGGACAAATCTCTTACTGTTATCAATATAAGGTCATGGTACATGCCTATTTAGGATTTATCTGAAACTTTGGTTAATGGAATTTGTTATTGGAGGTAAACTTTCTTGGGCTTGTAGCTGATATTGTTTAGGATTTTAAAGTTCCACTTTCTGTAAGTTACTGGGACAATTACCTGGAGTAAAACTGAGTTAAGGCTATTTTATCCTGTGTCCTGTATGTGCTGAAGTCTCAGTTTTGACTGATTATACCGTGTTATGGCCATGTTTCTGTTTTTTCTCCTGTAACAAATTTCTGTAATCAAAGCAAGTGGAAATCAGAGAAGTAGTTAGTTAGTGGAAGATATAGAACATAATAAAGTATATATTTTAATTGGCAGTCCAGCTCTGTAGGACTCTCTGGCTCCTGCCATAACAAACTTTTGGGGCTAGAGTTTCTTTATAAATAAAGAAACTTCCCTAGATATTCTATGTTGATGGAAGGCAGGGCTGGGTTGTCAGGTCTCTAGACCCCAATTCTAGACCCCTTTGGTTACTTATCAAAGATTTATGTTAACATCAAATGTGTTTTTCATGTTTTGCATGATCATGGGTGCTATATGGAAGGAAGGGATTCTTGAAAGCCAAACAATTCAATGCAGAGATAATGATTATTGCCAGCTATCAATGTAGAGAGGTTTCTGTTGTTGTTGTTATTGTTGTGTTAACATCTGCACTAGTTGTGTGAAAGATTTTCCTTGTGAGAATTTAGGGCTTTTTCTGGAAAAGATTATACTGCAGGGCACAATATTTTGCCCATTACACTAGTCCTTTGAAGAAAGAAAAGCAAGAATTTGGGGAAAGCGTTTTTGGTATTTATCTTAGGGAAGGTTAATTGGACAAGAGGCATTTGTGACAGCCTCATCCCCCCCCCCTCCCCCCAGCCCTTTTCTAGGTGGGTTTCTGGTCACTTTTGTATGTTCTCTTTTGCTCAATTTTAGTCCCTGTGTGTTTTTAATGTATTTGTGAGAGTTGCTTCTTTCAGACTCTGAGTGATGAAATTCCAATCACTTGGTCAACCTGAGTCACCTGAGACCTGATTCTGACACTCAGCACCGGCTGCAGCCACCAGGAGCACCAGCTATCTGCCCTTTTCATTCAAACCCACTGGATCTAGCTACACCCCTTTTCAGCCTGAAGCATCTCCAGAAAATGAGACCTTCATCTCTTTGTCCCAAATGAGTCGGGGATTGGACTGCTTGAAATGGAAATGGTATGACAAGGGCCCTGAGGCCTCAGGCCTCCACAGTGCTGGAGTTCTATGGCTGCCAGATGCCAATCTGGTCTAGGATAACTGGGTTTCCAAGACAGATAGTGGGAGATGTTGGGAGCAGATCTCTGATTCCTGCTCATTGTTCTAAGAGCAATGTCCTGTCACTACTTGCTTATGCAATAATTAATCATTAAAGTTCAAAATTTAGCTAAGTTCAGGAGTAACTGAAGTGGTTCCTGAAAGCTTCCACTGATCTGAGTGTTGGTTCTAAATGGAGAATGTCAGATGATAGTTACTACAGGGGGAGATCAGCCTGCAAGTCTAGGTCATAGATGCCCTAGTGAAGGATGTATGTTGGGGTAGGAAATCTGTGAAAGAAGGAGAGCTGAGGGTTATTGATGATTACTGTGTATCGCTGTAGAGTCCTGATTGGGTTCCCTATTGCTATATTTTGGATTTAAGGATATTTAATTGTTTAAGGGATTTTTAGTTCCAGAGTGGAAAACCCCTACTGTACTAGCCCGTTACGTGAGATGAACTTAACAACTAGAGCCCTAATTATACTACCAATCCACTGGAACCTGCAAAAAGATTATCAGTGGAAAGTACTGCCACAAGGTATGAAAACAGCCCAACCAGGGGCAACTAGGTGGCGCAGTGGTTAGAACACCAGCCCTGAAGTCAGGAGGACCTGAGTTCAAATCTGGTCTCAGACACTTAACATTCCCTAGCTGTGTGACCCTGGGCAAGTCACTTAATCCCAATTGCCTCAGCAAAAAGCAAAAAAAAAAAAAGAAAAAGAAAAGAAAAAGAAAAAAGAAAACAGCCCAACCATTTGTCAGTGGTATGTAGACAAAATATTGAAACCCATTAGGAAGAAATACCCTGAAGTACAAATCATTCATTACATGGATGATATTCTTGCAGCATATGTCAATGCAGATACTTTAGAACAAGTCTTGGGTGAGGTCAGGAGTGAACTTGAACACCACGGCTTGAAAATAGCTTTTCAAAACATATATATAGGTGGATTATTATAGATTAGAAATAAAAATTGGGATCCCTATTGATCAGTTGCAACCCTTATATGATTTGTTAAGGGATCTCAGTAAATTGAAACAAAAAGGATATATAGCTGTGGTCCATGTTAGGGGACATCAGACTGGAGATTCCTTTATAGCAAAGGGAGAACCTGCTGATCCTGAGGAGATGATGGTTCTGATACCAGCTCTACCTTTGCACATGCCTCCACTATCATACACCCTGGATGAGGCTCTTGGAGCCCAGGAGGACGCTAAGGGTTATTGGTTCTTGCCTGATGGAAGGGAGGTCCTGACCAAAGCAGGTATGAGACATCTACTTCAATATCTACATCAGGGTAGCTATTGGGATGTCCAAAACCTGTGTGATGTGGTACTCACAAAATGTTCAACACCTGGGTTGTACACATTAGCCCAGCAAGTGGTAGATGGCTGCCTTATTTGTTGAAGGACAAATAAAACAGCTCTCTGGCAGGTTCCACAGGTGGAAGGCTCCCTGGCATCAGACCCTTTCAGAGTATGCAGGTGGATTTTACTGAATTGCTCCCTGTAGGGTGGTGTCTCAAATACCTGCTGGTCCTCGTGGACCACTTAACATCTTGGGCAGAGGCCTATCCCCTTTGTCATGTCACCTTTTGGTTGTGGCTAAGGTCCTCTTAGAACAAATCATCCTGAGGATGATTTTGGCTGGTGGAGTGCATCAATTCTGATCAAGGTACACACTTGAGGGCCAAGCTTTTGCAATCTTTAATGAAAGCCTTAGAGATGACTTGGGAGTTTCATACTCCATGATATCCTCCTTCCTCAGGAAAGGTAGAAAGGATGAATCAGGAAATTAAAAGACTATAGAAACTCGATTACCTTGGATGAAGTGTCTCCCTTTGACTTTACTAGAATCAGAACAAAACTCCAGAAAGATATTGGGCTGTCCCCATATGAATTGTTATTTGGTTACCCATGTGGGCCTTGGCAGCATTCAACTTGAAATGTCAATATCAGGATTAATTAGACTGAAATTCTTATTTTTGCCTGGAAATGGTGTGAATCATTTAGGAATCCAGTTATATGATGATTTGGAGCGAGAGAAACGGAGCATTGATACTTCCCTAACACAGACTGGGGTACTAATGGATGGGGAGATACATGGCCACCTGAAAGAATAATCCAAGAGCCCTGGACCGGCCACCTGGGCTCAAAATGGTAGTTGGGGATACAGAACTCCTATTTATATTTTAAATAGATTAATTTGACTCCAAGCTGTCTTGGAGATTGTCACTAATCAGACAGCGAAAGCCCTGGACTTATTGGCAGATCAGGCAACCCAAACGAGAGAGGCAGTCTTATAGCACAGATTGGTTTTGGATTATCTACTGGCAGAGGAAGGGGGAGTGTGTGGAAAGCTGAATCTTTCTACTTGCTGTATGCAGACTGACAATAATGGGAGAATAGTGGAGACTGCCAAAGATATTAGAAAACTAGTGCACGTCCCTGTGCAAACCTGGAGTTCTCCGTTCAGTACATCACGATGGTCCTGGTTCAATGGTAGCTGGTGGGAGCAGGTATTATGGTTTGGATTAATTACTTTAAGTGGAGTAATAATACTTTTACCAATTTGTCTGCCTTGTATAACACATATTGTTACTGTGATAGTACATAAAATCATAGCTGAAATTCTAGGGAATGAGAACAAAACGCATATGCTAATGCTGCAACACCAAGGATGGACCCCAGTAAATAAAGAAGATGCTGGTGATGAGGAGGTCAATACTAGAAGTAACAGGCTGTTGAAAAATTCTGGGATGAGAGCTCTTCAAAACATTACAAAATAAAAAAAAGTGGGGACTGAGTGTGACAATTGGAGTGAAGATCTCTCAGGACTATAGACTAAATTAGACAAAGCCTGAAGGCCTAAGTTCCGGTTTCCAGGGTGGAGGGGAAAGTAGAAGGTAGTCTGATTTATAAGTTGTCAACATTCCAATTTCTAAATAAGGAAAGTAAAGCATATATAACCAATTAGAATGTATGTAAGGGAAAAGAGGGGTGGGCTTGGGAGTTTCTTTGTTCTGGATTGTATAAAGTTGCCAGGGATGTACTGCTCCCTGGCTCTCCCAACTCTGGACTACTTTGATCCATTGTGGGACCGCCCAGTATTCACGAGTTCCTGAATAAAGCCTTTGTTCAATACCTTGAGATGCCTCTGTAGTATTGATTATTAAGATAAGGGCCTGAATATCCCACACACTTTGCTGTAAGGATTAACAAAATATGATCAATACAAAGGGTGGGAAATCTTATGTGAATTGATGCGAAAAGGATTAAGAGCCAGGAAAGAGTTACTACATCTTCCTGAGTTCAAATCTGGCCCCAGACACATTATCTCAGGAATTCCCCAGTCCAGGAGGAGCTGAAAAGGAACTTGAAAATAGTCCATTCCTCATTCACCTTCATTATATCTAGCACCTAAACAAAAGCATATATTAGCTTACTTAGCTAATTAGGTTCATGAAGAGTCAAACATGACTAAAATAACAGCCTAAGTCCTTAACACAGTGCCTGCCACACAGTGGAAACGCTCATTCCCTTTGCTAATTAGAAAAAGGCAAATTTAAAAAAAAACTTCAGATCTTCTGCTTTACAGCCAAAGATTGACAAAGCTGACCCAAAAAAGGAAATTAACAATTGCTTGAAGGACTGTGAGAAAACAGGCCACACTGTTGGTAGACCTGCAAAATGACTTATCAACTGTAGAAAACAATTTGGGATTCTCATAAATGTTCTTAAAATGAGCATATCTTTTAACCCAGTGAAACTACAAATAGGTCTATCCCAAAGAGGTAGAAGAAAAAGGAAAAGAACTTGTGTACACAAAAATGCTTACAGCAGTTCTTTTGATGTAGCAAAAAATTAGAAATAAGATGTGGTCTAGAAATGTGATGGAACATTATTGCACTATAAATGATGAAAGGAGAAACCTGGAAATTGATGCAAACTGAAGGGAGCAGAATCAGGAGAATATTTTGTTCAATACAATACCGTAAAAACAAACACTTCTAAAAGACTTTGAAATCATGATCAACACAATGACCAACACAAAATCCACTTGCTGATAAACATGAAAAAATGTAAGTGATGTTAAAAGTTTCTAAATCTACTAAAAATAAAAATGAAATTAAATGACGTCTTAAGGTTTCATTCTGTGAAAGAGTTGTGATTTTTGCATAAATCTGTTTTAGAAGCTCTGGTATCCCTCCATCACTGTCTTGCAGCCATGGTAATAGAAGTATGGAGTCAGTCATCTTTTTTCTTTCTACTTCCTTTGTGGGGTATGTCTCATGTCAAAATGACTTTAAAGAAAGTCACTTTATTCCAAATTAAATTAGAAATTAAAGAGCTACATCTAGTTTCATTTTGTGTTTTCTAATTTCAGCATCATATACAATCACCACCATTAATAAAAATCTCTATTCTCAGGAAAACACTAAAAGTTGTAAGTATATTTTAGTAAAACCGTGAATTTCATGCTTGATTAAATATTCACTATAAAAAACAAAAAAAATCTGGTAGAAGTCAAAACAGGAGATGAAAGTAATGGTATTTCTGCAAAAGTTGTTACTTTGTCACTTGAAACATCACCTGGGGGTTTGTTGCCTACATCCATTTCCCCCTCATCCAAGTTGGTGGACTTCTTGAACGCGTCTATCCTTAGACACTTTAGGGATCTATAGATGCCAAGTTAAGAATCTCTGATATAAATGGAAATTTGGTTTGAGGGTATGTGTGTATATGTATGTATTTAGTAACAGTGATGTGTGGGAACCTTTATATGTTCCTTCTTTACCACAAGAACAAGCATCAAACTGACCAACAATGTAGAAAAGGTTTCTTTTAGAACAAGATGTTTTTTTTATCTATGAGCACCTGGCAACAACCATAATGAAGTTTGGAAGAACTGATACTATTTACGTCCTCTCCTCCAATGAAACACTAGATGTAAAAGGCATCTTGTTGCTGTTTTAGAGCAATCAGAATATGGAATACTCATTCTATAAAATTAGTCATCTCAGAAGACTAATGTTGCTACATGTAGCAAATACTGTGTGCAGGCTAAGACACATATCCACAAAGTCCTAGTCAGATGCCTTACTGCACTGTGTAGCTGACAAGAGTTTTTAAAGAACTATGTAAGCAGAACATAAACTCTGATGGTTTCTGCCATGCTGTAAAAAGCTTTGAGTGTGGTCCCCAAAACAGATTAAGTTTTCCAAAGAGCCTGGCTGTGTTTAGAGAGGCTCATCATCAGATCATCAGATTGGCGTGGTGAAAAAATTTATTTTGTCCATGGCAATCTATGAAACAAAGTACAAAACAGCCTTTGGCTATTCCGCAGGATTCTTGTCTCTGCACTGATGATAGCAAAGTACTATAAAAGAGGCAGAAAATACTGAATCATATATCTGTACATAGTTTATAAACATTTAAATCCTACTTGATCATGGTGTATAATCCTGGTGATAATATGCTGTAATCTTTTTGCTAATATTTTAAAGTTTTTACATCTATATTAATTAAGAAAACTCGTCTATATTTTTTTCTGCTTTGATTCCTACCTGGTTTAAGTATCAGCACCTTATTTGTGTCAGAAAACATATTTGAAAGGACTCCTTCTTTACCTATTTTCCCAAGTAGTGTGGATATACTGTTGGAAAAGCTGAATCTTGTCAATAAGTGACATTTTTTCCTTAACCAAAACAAGGAAGAGGGGGAGGAAAAAAAAAGTTTCATTTGAATAGGAGGATAAGTCACTTACTTCATCATACACTCTGGTGATTTTAATAAAAAGTTGAAAAATTTTAGGACAGCAAGAATTATATGGGAAATAGTTGGAGAAAAAAAGGGTAAGAGCTCAAAGCTTACAAAATAGAAAATTCTCACACCCTTACATTATGAGCACTTTCTTTGAGAAAAGAATTGTTAAACCTTGGACAACATGAATACCAAAATAACATCACAAAAAAATTAAAATCCTAATTAATAAACAGGAAGATTTAATTGATGTGGGACTTATCTTTGAATAATCTATGTAGAGATCATCTATAAATGAATAGTCTATGTTCAGACCAATGAATTTTCAAAGTAAAGATCCTAATTTATAAAAAGCAAGACTAGTGAGTATCGTACTACTGAAACAACTCATCCTTGAATTAAATTACCAAAGAGCACTAAGAGAAATGGGAAATGAATATCAGATGATATCCACACAAATAACAATAACTTTATACATCAGTTTAACATCTATAATCTGTTACAAGAACATTAGAGTCCAGGAACTCCTTTAGCCAACAAATATTTGACTGCCAGATGAAACAGGTGGCAACCAAGGATAACAATGGTTTTTACAAAGAAGAATAATGAACTAATATAAACAACATCATCTCATAAAGCAGAAATAGAGAAAGATAAAACCACATAAAGTCTGGTAAGATATTCAATTAAGCAAAATAAACCCCTGAGTGATTCCATGAAAATGGAAAAACAGAGGGGGAAAAAAATAGACTATCTTTAACAAATATAATTTATCAAGAAATCAACAACCCTGTAAACATGGTTTTCCATTTGTATAAGTTTTTTGACAGTCAATCTATTGAGAGCACCCTTAGTGATGGTATGTAAGTGGAAAACAAGCAGATTTTCATGGGTGATATTCAACAAGATTTTATCATTTCTTACTTGATGATAAAAAGTAAGAACTCATTTTGCTTAATTTTTTGGTTTTGGTTTGGGATTTGGTTCAG
Organism: Myrmecobius fasciatus; assembly: GCA_023553655.1. NCBI lineage: Eukaryota > Metazoa > Chordata > Mammalia > Dasyuromorphia > Myrmecobiidae > Myrmecobius > Myrmecobius fasciatus. The sequence continues at coordinate 391,540 of JAJPUD010000091.1, forward strand.
TAAAACAAATTGTTACCTTATAGGTTCTTTCCCAACAGTCCTTCCCACAAATCAAAATGATTCAAAAAATCCTTAAATGACATAATGGAGAGGTGAGGGGAGGGGGGACATGACACCCTAACCCTATTTGAATGGGGGAACACACCCTAACCCTATACAGTCCTCTGATCATAAAATATCAGGTGAGGCATAAAACAGGAAAGCATGCTCACCAAAATTGTTTGGAGGATTTGCAACATAAGAGTCCAAGTTGAATAGGGTTTCTCTAGATGCTCATACATGCAGATGACACTGTGCTGAATGCATCAAAGTCCAGAACACTGTAGAATTTCCTGGAAAAGATCTGCAAACCACTCAAGAGTTTAGCCCTAAGTATCACACAAGAATGACTAAATAAATGATGAATGTTGAAGTTACTGCATTTTCCAAGATGAACAGTCCAGTTTATGGCATATATTTAGATGAACTGCTTAAAAGCTTGTCCACTAGTATGTATATACAGGACAGAAAGTACAGATGAACAAGAAGTGGGTCAAAGAATTGAAGGAAAGGAAGAAAGTGCTATATAGAATATAATAGCCACTGAGCCATTAAAAATTAACACTACAGAGAGCAATGGAAGGATAGACACATTTTGAGTGTGAACAGGCAGCCATATATAATCAATAAGGAACTTTAAATAAGAAAAATAAATTATTAAAGAATTTTATGCTAATACTATCACAATAACAGAATAATAAGGAGATTTTCAACAGCTTGGGTGTGTTTCTTATGGTAAACTTAGGGCAAGGCCAGTGTCACACAGGATGATCAAGCACGGATGCATTTTTGAAGGAAGCTCCAAAATCATTAGGATCAGACTTATTTAAGCAAGTATATGTATTAATGTGTATGCATGACTTCTGCATATAAACACAAATCTAAAACTTTATATGATATTTAATGTCAACAAAGTCTATTTTTTTCATGTTAAATGTTGGTGCTAAACAATAACATATATGCCAAGGTTCAGATAAGCCACTTTGAGCATTTTAAAGGAACTTAACTCACTGCTTGTCCTTTATTTTAGTCAACACCAAATGCTTCAAGAAGTCAATATTAAGTTGTATTCAGAGTCTCTTCTCATAAAGCCACAGAAGATATAAACTCACCCAATGAAAATTATATGAAGTCTTACAATTTTAATTTTATTTGATCATAGATATTCCTTTAACTTCAAATTTGTCATCTGTGGCCTAAATCCCCATCCACTTAGTCAACCTGAGAAGATTTAAATAAAAGGTGGTAGGGGAAAAGGTGTGTTTAAGTCATAATTAGGTAGTTCTATGATATCAGTGTGAATACTCACTCTTATCAGTGAAAATCCCAATAGCATCACATTTTCACAGCCTGTATAATTTTCTCGGCTTTCTAAATTAATCCTCCATAAAAGACCTATGCCTCAATGCATATGGAGAGCTTTCTCATGTTCTAACAGTGAGAGTACTTGGGTTTTTCTACTTTCACTAAATCTTACTGCACTGACCACATTCACCTACTTTTCTACATGTCTTTTTTCTCCACCTGTTTTCAGGTACAGGTCATCTTTGGTAACAAATTTATGTCTAACCAGGCATCTTTCCATTTCCTTTTGGTTCATCTTTAATTGTATTTTAAGGTCAAAAGATTTCATGATTTACAGTCATACAGCATCATTAGGGGGAAAACTGCAAAAAAAGATAGGCACTTTTTGTAGCAAATTAGGGATTTTTTTATACCTTCTCAAATCTGATATTCAGATTAAATTCTTTCCTTCATGGGGCAGCTAGGTGGTGCAATGGATATAGAGTACCAGCCCTGAAGTCAGGAGGATCTGAATTCAAATGTGACCTCAGACACTTAATACTTTCTAGCTATGTAACCCTGGGCAAGTCACTTACTCCCAACTTTCTCAGCCAAAAAAAAAAAATCTTTCCGTCACTTTTCTAATTTTCCATCTATGGAGCATCCCAACACTCCCTCCCTCCTTCCCTCCCTCCCCCTTCCTCCCTTCCCCCCCTCTCCCCCCAACTATTTTAAAATTGCTGGCTCTTCAGCCGTTGTCATGTGAACAATGGGTCTTGTTCATCCACTTTGTTTTTTTCTCCCATTGTAAGTGAATCGTACATTTTCAAATGATTAAAGAATTCTATGAAAAAAAAAAAATTAAGTGCTTAAGAACATTTTAAAATTCTGCTAAGGAAAAGAAAAATGAGGAAATGGGATGCAAAACCCAAACCAATCTCCTTTCTGTTCCCCCCCCCCCCTTACTCTTCCTTGTGATTATATTCTTTCAGTTTCACACTGTTCTAACATAAACAAAGTCTAACAGGATGATGGCCTATCTCATTTGAATTCTCCTTTAGTGTTCCTGGTACTTGAATACATTATACAAAGGTGTATATTTCACAGCAAGATCTTTGTAGCAGGAGTAGTATCCTGTAAGAACAGGTTGCTAGTTGCAACAATAACTCATGATTTACTCAGATTCAAGTGACTTTTAAAAATAGCAAATAAGAATATTAAAAACAAAATCAATGCTGGAATGACAAAAGAAGGTACATAAAATTCCAGAACAATAGAAAATGGTTTTATTTCACATCAGTAACTTCTGATGAAAGAGTTTAAAATAAAAAGATAATCTGTTAAGGTACCTTTAGGCCCTTGAATTCTATGGCTTTAAGTCCAAGTTGATCCAATTTAATTCAGCAAATATTCAATTAAGATTGTAAAAATTAGAAAAAAAATTTAAACTACATAAATGTTAATTATTATTAACCTATGTGAAAAGCTAGGTATTACACCTGTCAGATTGGCTAAAATGACAGGAAATGATAATAATGAATGTTGGAGGGGATGTGGGAAAACTGGGACACTGATACATTGTTAGTGGAACTGTGAAAGGATCCAACCATTCTGGAGAGCAATTTGGAACTATGCTCAAAAAGTTATCAAACTGTGCATACCATTTGACCCAGCAGTGTTTCTACTGGGCCTATATCCCAAAGAGATTTTAAAGGAGGGAAAGGGACCCACATTGCAAAAATGTTTGTGGCAGCCCTTTTTATAGTGGCAAGAAACTGGAAACTGAATGGATGCCCATCAATTGGAGAATGGCTGAATAAATTATGGTATATGAATGTCATGGAATATTACTGTTCTGTAAGAAACGACCAGCAGGATGATTTTAGAGAGGCCTGGAGAGACTTGCATGAACTGATGCTGAGCGAAATCAGCAGAACCAGGAGAACATTATACACAGCAACAAGACTATATGATGATCAATTCTGATGGACATGGTTCTCTTCAACAATGATTGATTCAAACCAGTTCCTATTGTTCAGCGATGAAGATAGTCATATACATCCAGAGAGAGGCCTGAGGAAACTGAGTGTGGACCACAACACAGCATTTTAACGCTTTCTGTGAATATTTCCATGCATTTTGTTTTCCTTCTTAGGTTGTTTTTTTTTTTTTTTCCTTCTCTCTTTCTAGGTCTGATGTTTCTTGTGCAGTAAGATAACTGTATAGATATGTATATATATATTGGATTTGTCATATAATTTATCATATTTAGCATGTATTAGCTTACCTGTCATCTAGGGGTGGGGGGTGGGGGGAAGGAAGGGAAAAGCTTGAAACAAAAAAAAAAAAGTTTTTTGCAAAGGTCAATGTAGAAAAATCACTCATATGTTTTGTAAATAAAAAGCTTTTAATAAAAAAAATAATAAATTTACAAAAAAAAGCTAGGTATTTACAAAAATAAAAAACATAATCCCTGTCCTCAAGGAGTTTACAATCCAATAAGGGATTATCCTTTGTTCAACAAACATTTATTAAGGGACCCCAAGTAAAACAGTGAACTAAGTGCTCCATCTCTGTCACATGGAGGTGGAAGCCATGACATCACACAATCAAACTGCAGGTGCCTTAACAGAACAAAGTGTCACAACAGTTCATAACTACATATTTATATTTGAATTAATTCAAGCTGGAGATATACAATTAACCAAAAAAATGCTTAATCTGACTATAACTAAATGCTAGGCTGTGACTAAGACTTGGAGATTTTTGCATAATTTTACCAGTCACAATTCTGATATAACAACTATCAGTGATAAAAAGAGAATTATCTAAACAGCTAAATGTCTTGCAAAATCAGATTATTTTGTTTTCCAAGGTAATAAATTACAAAACAAAACTAAACTAATAAACTAATTAAGCAAAAATATTATAAAAGTATTGTAAAAATAATGCCAATATTGGACAAAATATCAGCTTCAAAGAGCAATTACCTAGTTGAAATAATCACTGTTATTCCAATTAATATTTCCTTTCCTATTCTAAACCTAACATTCTACATTATACCCTATAAGAATATAAAATAAATATCAAACAGAATTTACATAGAATTAGCTGAATACATAGGATTTAGAATCAAAATACTAGAGGTTCAAGTACCTAGCTGTTTCTTTTCTAAGAGCTATTCTACCACCTTGCAAACCAGTTTCCTCATCTTTAAATGAAGAGGTTAGAAATTCTCTAAGGATTAATTTCTTCATCTGAAAATTACCCTCTGACCATTTGTCAAATGGCGAATGACTTGTATTCTTATAAATTTGACACAGTTCTTTATATATTTTAGTCCACAATTACATTCCATCAAAGAAAAAGACATTAAGGGAATGTAATTGTGGACTAAATTTTTTGCCCAAACAACTTTATTATTTCAGGATTGTGACCTAATGAAATATTTTACTAATTTCTTGATTATAGTATATTCAATCTGAATGAATATTGAGATTCCATACTGACACATTTTTCAGCATTCTTTTTTCATACGCTTCCATAGTCATTATCCAGCAATCCACTGGGGCTACTATTATTTTTAAAAAAATAAATCAAAATATTTCTACAAAAATTTCACTTTTATATAAAACACTTTTTTTACTTTGAATAATTTTTTTTTTTAAATTCTGGACTCTAGGTACGGATTGATGTATATTTTTTTCACTTTGTTCTTGAGTTTTTTATTTGAGGTTTGAAGGGAGGGGGCAATATAACTAACAGATGTTTTGTATGACTTCACATGTACAATGGGCATATTGCTTGCTTTTTCAATGGTTGGGGAGGAGATGGAGAGAGGGAGAAAATTTGGAATTGAAATCAAAAAAATTTTAAAGAGAAAAATAAAAAATAAAACAAGTCCTTGTTTTAATGGGAAGGTCAAGGCCAGTAAATGAGATTTGAAATGTTCCAAAAGCAAACTATCCTGCTTCAACATTCAGGACTCCAATTACCCACATGTACTTTCTGTTCCAGATACATATTGTAATGGAGAAATACTATATGTCTTTCATTCAGATTGGGGCAATAAACATTCATTTATTCTTTCCTGTGGTTGTAAAGGCAACCCTTTTCTATAATTGCAGAGCTTTGTATGTATGTTATGTGTCATTAAATCTCATCCACAAATAAAAGCTTATCAAGACATATCACCATCCACAGAGAAACATTCTTTAACTTGAAGTCTTTCATCACAGTGGTAAAAATTTTGGTGAGCATACATTTTCCTCTGCTGTTTTACCTAAGGTTTATGATCAGAGTAGCTGAACAGTACTATTTAGGAACCTTGAACAATTTTGGAAGTCTGGATGGCACACTATACTATCAAATCATGTCTTTTTTAATATAATTAATAATTACAGTCAATAATGAAATAGTGAAAATGTGGTCCCTTTATTAAATTTTTATTGTTTTTATTAACTTCCTCTATTTCTTAAACCATCATAGTTATCCCAAGTTCTCTCTCTCCCCCTCAGAATTTTTTGAAAGGAAAACAAATTCTGCATAAAAGATCACTTAACACCAGCCCTGAAGTCAGGAAGACCTGAGTTCAAATCTGGCCTCAGACACTTCTCACTTCCTAGCTGTGTGACCCTGGGCAAGTCACTTAACCCCAATTGCCTAAGCAAAAAAATAAAAATAAAATCACTGAAAAAGTATAAAAACACATGCAATGCATAGTAATACTTGTGGACCTCACAACTTTAAAAGGGTGGGTTGGGGATGTCCTCCCACGTTTTCAAGTCCTGCTTGTTAAATTCATTATTTTTTTTGGTGTTCTTCCCACTTGTTATTGTGTATATTGTTTCCTTGATTCTGCTCACATTTCTTTCCATGGTTCTCGGTATTAATCACACATCATTTCTTATAGCGCAGTAATATTTCATTACATTCCAGTACTACAATTTGTTTAGCCAAAATTACCCAATTGATCTACTTTGTTTCAAATTCCTTGTTATAAAAAAAGAACTCCAATTATTTGAGTATATAAGACTTCTTTTTTATTGATGTCTTCCTCAGGGTATTATACAATACAATCTCTGATGCAAAGGGTATGGACATTTTTTTTTTTTTTTGCTTTTTGCTGAGGCAATTAGGGTTAAGTGACTTGCCCAGGGTCACACAGCTAGGGAATGTTAAGTGTCTGAGACCACATTTGAACTCAGGTCCTCCTGACTTCAGGGCTGGTGCTCTATCCACTGCCACCTAGCTGCCCCAGGGAACGGACATTTTACTCATCTTCTTTGCATAAGCTTAAATTGTTTTCCAAAATGGCTCTATTTAATTAATACAGCAACAATGTATTAATGTGTAATCATTCCACAATTCTTCCAACACTGACTTGCCATTTTTTGTCATTTCTGCCACTTTGCAGGGTTTATAAGTTGAAACATCAAGAGTTGTTTTGATTTACAAATCAAATTTGCCAATGGTTGTGAATTGCAACTCTTCTGAGAATTTTTTGTTCATGTGCTTTGACTATTTAACTCTTGAGTTTATCGATGATTTGTGTACAGATGATTCTTATAAACATTTTGTACAGCTTGAAGAAAAATCATAAGTTGGTAGTTATTGATGCTACCTCAAGCATTTTTTTTGATATTAAGGTTCAAAAAGTTTTCTATATCTCTTATCTTTTCTACTTTCAGATACCATCATTTATCTGTTCCTCATTATCCTAAAAATTGTGCAACTAGAGGCAGACATCTCTTCTATGTACACCTGGCCCAATCTGGTTGTTCTTCCAATCTTTGTTCTCTTTAGTATCACTTATACTTCAATATTTGGAACTCAGATTTAAAATTCTCTTTAAATCTTCTCTAGAGAAATTCCAAACTGAAATTCATGGACAATGAATGGAACGTCCTCAAGTAGGTTTAAGTTTGGTAACTAAGGAAAATATTTCTCTTCTTAAACCAGTCGTCAGCAGATGAACATGACATAGGTTTATTAACTACAATTAATCCTTTTCTTCTCTCAACCTTATGACTACTTTACAAGCATTTTCATATAAGACTGAGGTCATTTTAAATTTTAAGTTTCACAACTTCTCATTCTCTACTCTTTCAAATCTCTTTGTAGCCCAGGGGTTCTTAACTAGGATTTTTTTTTTTTTTTTTTTTTTTTTTTTGGCTGAGGCAGTTGGTTTTAAGTGACTTGCCTAGGGTCACACAGCTAGGAAGTGTTAAGTGTCTGAGACCAGATCTGAACTCAGGTCTTCCTGACTTCAGGGTTAGTGCTCTATCTACTACGCCATCTAGCTGCCCCTAGGGTCTTGAACTTAAGAAACATTTGGCATCCTTTGTAATTCTATGTATTTTATGAATTTTAAAAGACTGCTCTAAAGAATCCTTGGACCTCACAGTACTGACAAAGGAGTCTATGACACACACACAAAAAGGTTAAAACTCCTCTATACATTCTCATATTCATCTTTCCATCTATGGCTTTGATATCATCCCCATTCTTGTCCTACATACTTGCTGTGTTAAACATCTCTTTATTTCGTCTTCAATTTTTCCCTCTCTTTCCCCAGAGCACTAAATTTTAAATGAAGTTGAGCAATGTATCCAAGAAGGAAACAAAGATGAGAATGAGACTCAAAACCATCTTATGTATGTAAGGAACCTCTTGGTAGGGTCAGAGGAACATCACAGAACATGAAGCTGGAAGGAACTGTGGCAATTATATGGTACAAATCCTTTTTATGAGAAAACTGAGGGCCAGAGAGAGGAAGAGATTCATTCAAACTTAGTTACACAGGTACTAAATAGTATCATTGGACTTCAAGGAGATCTAGAAGCTGTCCCCTACCTACCTCATAAAGCTGTGTTGTAGGAATCAAACATTAAAAATCACTCAATGCATAAAAACTGGGGGAGAAACTAAGACATGGTCCTTGCTCTTAGATTAATTCCACAAAACAAACCCCACAATATAGTGTAAGTGCATTAGAAAGGTGCAAAACAGAAATGCTAAGACTGTGTGAGTATAGAGAGATGAAGTAATTATTGCTACAAGGGCTTCATAAAAGATTTAGTAAAGTCACTCAATAGTCAGAGGCAGGGAAAGAAGTCATTCTAGGAATAAGGAAAAGAATGGGACACTTGAAGTACAGTCCAGCATCAGAAGACGGTAAAATAAATCGTAAGCACACTGTATTTTTCTCTCTCACTTACTACAATGCACTGCATTTTATATCTCTAAATAAATTAATACATGTAGAGAGTATAATTATGAGATGATATTAGTACTTCTCTGTCAAGGTCTTCTTAAAAGTCATTCTTGCTCCAGAGAAAAATCCTGACTGAAAAATAAACATTTTTGTAGCAACCAATTCATAGATATAAAAAGGAAAGGAAATAAAGATGCAAAGAATAGTCAGTTCTTGTATAATAGAAAACAAAAATGAGAGAATTAAGTATAGCTGGTTCAACTATGTTAAAATTATCTACCGAAAAAGTTGTCTTCAAAGTTCTGAATGAATTCATGCATAATGGTATTAAGCATAAACCACCAAGAAGTTCTATCTAAAGCCAAAAGTTAGATTAATATATGGTATATTTCTCCCACAGTTTTCTAGCGCCCTATCTTTCCAACACTATCTCCTTTAATAACTATGTTCTAGCCATACAGGACTATCCTGAAATCTCCTCCCATAGTATCCCCATATTTTTCCTATCTTTGTACCTTTGATCACTCTATTTCCTAAAACTAGAATAGTCATTGCTCATTTCACCATCTGAATGCATTCTTATTCTCTCAAGTCCATCTTAGGTACCACTTCTTCCAAGAAGCCTCCAATATTATCCCCCACTACCTTTACCCTTACAATACTTGTTAATGATTTTTCTTCAGTTTCCTTGATAGTTTACATGACTCATCTAGCCCATGGCCTTCACTTATGATAATAGTATTATTTTTGTTATTATGCTTGTTTTTGCAATGGAACATATCCTAAAATTCTAACAGCATGATCTACCTTTTCACTTCTGCCTCTATCTGGCTTCCTCCATAGCTCAAATCCCTCCTCATGCAAGAGACCTTTTCTAGCCTGGTCCAGGCCAGTCGACAGCCTCCAAGATTACCTTCCAAATATTCTGTATATATTTCCTATTTACATAGTTCTTTGCATGTCTCCCATACAAGGACATGAGCTCATTCTTTTAGGACAGTGACACTGTTTCTGCTTTTTTTGGTCTATCCAGAGCTTAGCCCACAATGCCTGGCACATGGTGAGAAGTCAATGCTTACTGAATGACTGCTCCAGGAACCAGTGGGATGACAGAACTCTCATCCACTTATATCATACATAAATTGAACATGTGTCATTCCTTCAGCAGTCAGGTGGCACAGGGAAAAGAGCCCTGGGCTCAAAACCAGGAAGATGCATCTTCTTGAGTTCACAGACACATAGCCATGTGATCCTGAGCAAATCACTTAGACTTGTTGCTAAAGCTCAATGTAAAATGAGCTAGAGAAGGCAATGGCAAACCACTCCAGTTTCTTTGCCAAGAAAACTCCAAACGGGGTCACAGAGAGTGAGACCTGACTGGAATCTTGAAGAGCAGTAACATTGCTCCTTATTCACTTTTAAACTTCTTGAGCATGTTATTATTGCTTACTTATTTTTACTTACATTTTTGCTGCATAAACAGTCCAGGACAACACCAGATGACACTGACACTCCTAACAGTAATAGAGAAATGGGGGGGGGGGGGGGAGGGGACGCGAGAGGAGAGAGAGGCAAAGGGTAGTGAGTTCAGTTTTAGACATACTGAGTTCAAGATTTCTATGGGACATTCACTTCAAGATAGTAAAATAGTGAAATGAAGAGGGCCCAGAACTGGGTCTGAGACTCACCATAAACAGGTATGAATGACCTGGTAGAAGATCCATTAAAAGAGACTGAGAAGGGCCTAGAGATCAAATCCGACTTAAGACACTATTTAATACTTTGGAGTTGTGTGACCCTGGGCAAGTCATTTGACCCCAATTGCCTCAGACCCCCCCCCCAAAAAAATGGTGGAAAAGGAGAGACTGAGAAGGAACTGTCAGAATCAGGAGTTCAAGATTGCAGAGATGTCAAAAAGAATGGGAATTGAGAAAAATCATTAGATTTGGTAGTTAAGAAATCATTAGTAATTATGGAGAGAAGTCAAAGGGCAGAGAAGAAAAGAAATAGAGGTACTGATTATAGATTCCTCAAAAAGGAAAAGACACAGAACAATGTCTAGAGTGGATGGTATGTAAGGTATGTAAGGGGTTTCTAAGGTTGAAAAAGACATGGGCATACTTATAAGCAATATAGAAGCAACTGGTAAAGAAAAAAGTGAGAGGTTAAAGATAGATGAAAGAGTGGTTGGGGTAGAGGGGGAAACTTGGTGAAGCTGGGATGGAATGGGAACACTTGTCCATGTAAAGGGGTTTGCTAGGACAGAAGGAACTTTTGTAGATGCTGGTTCCTAGAACAATCACCACGCTCCCTTATCAACCATATTTACATTTATAAAATCATTGAGGATAAGGATTATTTCACTTTTGTCTTGTGTAACAACCTCAAAATCTGACTTTTCCAACATATTGTTTAATTGTTTTTTAAAAATTTCTAAAATAGAGGATGGTTCTCTTAAAGGAAGGAAAATATATTTGCAAGATGTGATATACTTAATTAAACCCCCTCTACTATAACAAGCTGAAAACTTTACTCTGTGAGATTCACTCTGTTATAATTTGTTTCCTCAATAGACAATCTTTGAGATCTTAAAAGTTTTACAAGGCAAGAATCTTCTAAACTGAGTCTGTTTACCTAGTAAAAAATACTATTATGTATCCATATAAAAATCAATCTTCCCACTAATTGCCTGGATTAGATTCTTCTCCCCATTCCTGACTGCTCAATTGCTAGGAAATAATTCTTTGGTTTTCAAGATAGGAAAAAACCTGGCTAGGAATGAAATTTTTTAGCTCATAAGAAAAATCTTCATTTTGGAGACATAAGGAAGTGTAGAGGTGTAGCTAGAATGATTAAGTCTTAATTATCTGCTCACATTAAAAATTCATTCCAGATTAGGCTAGGTATAATGGCCACTTCAAGCAGTCAAGAAACTGCTGATGAAAATCCAAACTTGACCAACAAAAAGATAAGAACCACCTTAGAAAAAAATATTTATGTGATGTGCTGACTGCAGATTATATTCATGTGAAAGGCTTACTGTGATTATAAGGACTATACAATCTATACTGTCCTTATGTTTCATTCATTTTAAGCCTATTCCAAAAATGCTCATTATTAGAGGTTGCACAGAAAAAGAAAAGTGAGGACAACTAGAAGCCAGACAATCTTGGGAAAGAGATTAATTTCATATCTACACTTGAAAAAGTGCCTAAATCTGTTCTCAACACTGAGACTGTATACTTGCAACAACCTGAGCACAGGAAATTTATTTATAAGAAACAACATGTGGACAACTGAATTACTATACATTGCTATGGGGAAGGAGAATGTTCTAGCCTTTAAATTCAATTTATTTTTTTTTTCTTAGAGAAATGTTACTGTAAATAGAAGTTAAGTTTTGGACTATATTTTAGTTACATTATAGGTTAAAATTGTCTATAGGAGCTAGCCTAATCTCCATATAAAGGACAGTAGCTTTAGAGGTAGAAGAAATAGTTCAACCACTGAGGCTTGGAGAATTAAATTACTCTCCCAGGGTCAACACAGGTGACAAAAGCATAATTTACCCTAAGTTTGCCCTAATTATTTCTAAGAGAAAATGTATTTCAAACAACCAATTTTAAAGCAAAATTTGGAGGTAATCCATTTCTAAAATGAGGGTTTATACCTATATTATCTACTATGTTTATTATTAATAGTAATAATAATATATTATTAATAGTATATTATAGTAATAGTAATAAATATTTTATTTAAATATATTTGAGTTGTACTTAGAGAGGCACATAAGCAATGAAATGTTTAGAGGGGGTCAGTCAAATGGCACCACTTTTCACGTGCCAGAAGGCTAAGCTTAACACTGGAGATACAAAGCTAGGAGAGTTCACACTCCAATATGGAAAATAACATGCAAATAACCATGTACAACAAGATGCGCACACACATATATACAGGATAAACTGAGGTTTGGTTTTGTTCATGGTAAAGTATGGCTGCCATCCTGAGAATTTGATAGAAAAATGATTTTTAAAATCATATTTCTTGATACTGTTAATATCAAAGATAAAAATTACATAGTAGTTTCCTGAAATGTACCCTCTCTAGAACAATTTTTTTTTTTTTTTTTGCTGAGGCAATTGGGGTTAAGTGACTTGCCCAGGGTCACACAGCTGTTATGTGTCTGAGACCATATTTGAACTCAGGTCCTCCTGACTTCAGGGCTGGTGCTCTATCCACTGCGCCACCTAGCTGCCCCTAGAACATAATTTTTATGAACTAGTATGTCTTGAGGTAAGAAATTAGCTAATCTAGCCTTTTTTCCTTCAATCAGTTTGTCTACATTATTAGTCAACATTTATTGACTGCCAGCAATATTCTAGAAGGGAAGGTTGTATGTGTATACTAGAGACTAGGAAAATGATTTCTGGCAAACTAAGACACAAACTAAACTTTTGTGGTAAGACTAGAGTCTATGGCAAACAAAAACAAGTAAATGATGATAAGTAAAGAAAACTATTTAAGGGTAGCACAGGGTTTCTCATTTAACTCTATTTACCATTTATTATTTATGAGCAATATAGTGCTAAATATTGGGAAGCTAATTAAGGTGACTGAACACTGCCAAATGGGAAAGCTTGGAAGGAGGTAAGTCAGGAAGTGATAGATAACAAGGACTGTAAGAGGGGGAAGTGAAGAATATATTCTAGCGATGAGGCTACTCACATTAAGAAACAAAAGATGGAATGCTACTATCAGGAAAAAAGTTATCTATGTACTCCAAAAATTAGAAAAATATCAAAATAACAATATCAACCTATCAATGAGCATTTGCTAACTACCAACCATGTGTAAAACTGGTGCATACATTACAAGATATCTTGAAACCATTATGATGGATTACAAATATTCTGCAGAAACAAATCTTATATTGCCTCAAAGCATTAAAACTGTTTCCTGTTTTAATTTTCATTTAAACTTTTCATTTCTTCTGTGTATGTTAATATTCTTCTATCTAGTAGATTTTCAAATGAACAGGTTGGCAACACTTGTCAGTCTTCTAGAAAAGTTTGTGTGTAGGAAAAGTCCATGTTCCAGTAGTAGATAAGAAGAAAGTCACGTTTTAAGAGATTCATTCCTTAGAAAAGTTTAATTTTTAGATAGATAAATGTTGCTAAAAATGTGGTAATACATACATCAACTTTAAGTACATTTACTACTTAAGTCGATAGTATGGCATTTGTCATTTAGCCATTAAAGAAGCACATATTTTACATCATATTTAACTGTTCATTATTTTTATACTTATTTCTATCTTCCTGAATTTGGTTATGCTGTTACAGGAATGAACAGGAATATACTAGTACCTGTCTAGAAAAGTAAGTCATGTGCATTATTTAAGAGTGTTTCACTGGGTGAATGTCCATCAGTTGGAGAATGGCTGAATAAGTTATAGAACATGTAATGGAATATTATTGTTCTATATGAAACAATCAGAAGGATGATTTCAGAAAGGCCTGGAGAAACTTACAAGAATTGATGATGAGTAGAATCAAGAGAACATTGGACACAGCAACAATAAGATTATGTGATGATCAACTTGGATGAACTTGGCTCTTTTCAACAATGAGGTGACTCAGGCCAATTTTAATAGATTTATGATGGAGAGAGTTATCTGCATCAAGAGAGAGGACTATGGGATTGAATGTGGATCACAGCATAGTATTTTCAACCTTTTTTGTTATTTGCTTGCTTTTTAAATTCTTTCCCCTTTTTGATCTTATCTTTCTTGTGCAGCATAATAAATGTGGAAATGTTTAGAAGAACTACATTTAATCTATATTGGATCACTTGCTGTCTAAGAGAAGGGAGGGAGGGAAAAAAAATTACAATACAAGTTTTTAGCAAGAGTAAATGTTTAAAACTATCTTTGCATGTATTATGAAAATAAAAGACTATTATTTTAAAAAAATTAATGCACAGAATAGAAATACAAAAGGAAACCTGGATAAGCAGGACAGTTTTGAAAAGTATATTTTGAAATTAATTTCTACTTAAAAGGAACAGTAAGCTATATTTAAAATTATTTATCTTTTCATCTAAAATCTTTTTTTCTATTACTTTAGCATATAGAAATTTTTATTTTATTTGGTATTAAGTTCAGAATTTTTTTTAATTATAAGTTTTTAAAGTGTTTTAGGTACAAAGGAAATTTTTATAGAAATATTTTGATTTATTTTTTTCTAATTATAGCAACTCTAATGGATTACTAGATAAAGACTAGAAACATGAAAAAAGAATGCTGGAAAATGTGTCAATAAGTAATCTCAAAATATTGGTTCAGATTGAATATACTCTAATCAGGAAATTAGTAAAAGTAATTCATTAGTAATTCAAAACTTCAATAAAGTTATCTGGTGGTAGATAAAGAAACAACAAAACACGATGAGACATATTAAATCCACAAATACGACACAACATATGGAGTTCTTGCAAATAGCAACTCAAAAATCTTTTTTTTTTGCTTCAACATTCAACATTTATGATCAATATGAAAGCTGTGTTGTTAAGTAAAAATATGAAAGCTGTGTTATAAAGCCTATTAATTTTTTAAAAGAGAAATAAGATCTAAAAATAGTGATCCATTTTCTATTAATAAACAAGTAGAAAAATAACTGAAACTTCATATTTAATAAATTATCACACTGCAAAAAAAAAAGGGGGGGGAGTTCTTACTATTGCAGAAAAATTAATTTTGACATGTCAAAGCAATTGTCAGGTGTGAGGAGATAATTACATTAAGTCAGACATTATATTCATTTTTAACAGATGTTGTTTGTCCATCTTGAAGAGGGTTATAACATCAGGGAGGTGACACCATGGCATACAAGTGAATTAGATTTAAGTGAGGGAGGGCTGTGCAAAGTCACCAACCTCTCTCTCTCCCCTCTAGAGCCATCTGAGTCCAGTGGCGGGATGTAGATCAGGACAACTGCAGATGACCCTGGACGCAATAGGCAACTTGGCCTTTTCCCCCCTTAAAACACTTAAGTCTCAGTGGATACATATGTATCTGATATTATTGAAGAGTTTTGTTGTTTTTTTTTTTACAAGTTACATTTTTTGCATTTAGATGAGACAATGTATATAACCTAGCAATTTTATTTGAAACATATATACATAATGGTAAAATGAATACGCTTTTTTATAATGTTCCTCAAATGACCAGCTTTCTTTCACATTTGATGAGGAAAAAAGTTTCCCCAGGTTTTATCAGGAACATACTATCATAAGGTAATAATCATGTCCAAAAGAACAAATGGGCAGAATGTCTCCAAATAATTATTTCTCATCATTAATGTTTGGTAGGCCTTAGTTACAAGGTTATGTAACAACCTATAAAACAAAGGAAACATCGGTGTTTGCCGACATCTTTAAAGTGATTCTAATCTGACAAACAATGGGACATCTGCTCAAAATTTTATTACCACTGTTCCTTATGAAGCATCATGGTATATCCCTGGTAGAAGTTAAAATTAATTCTACAAATCGTAAGCAAAATAGACAACAGAAGTGGTAGCAAGCTACAAAACTACGGTTTGAAGTTCCACAAAAGATTTTTTTTTTTTAATAAAATATATCTTAGCAATGATGAAGGCCAGATTAAAATACATACATATAGACATACAGGAAAACTCTTACTCCACCAGAATGCAAAGAAGCAGCTAGGTGGTAGTATAGATAGAGTGCTAGAACTGGAATCAGTAAGACCCAAGTTGAAATCCTACCTTAGACACATACTAGTTATGTAATCCTGGACAAATCACAAGTTCTGACTGCTTCAGTTTCATCTGCAAAATGGGGGTGGTGGAAATGATAATATCTACCTCCCAGAGTTGTAAGGATAAAATGAGATATTTATTAAAGTACCTTACAAATGCTAGCTGCTGTTATTACTAGAAATTATTATTTTAAAAAAAGAAAAACAAATCTATTATTTCTTATCCTAAGTGACTTGTAATTCTTTGCTTTTTTTTTTTTTTTTGGCTGAGGCAATTGAGGTTAAGTGACTTGCCCAGGGTCACACAGCTAGGGAATGTTAAGTGTCTGAGACCAGATTTGAACTCAGGTCCTCCTGACTTCAGGGCTGGTGCTCTATCCACTGCGCCACCTAGCTGCCCCTGACTTGTAATTCTTCAACAAGGAGTCCAACCAACATGCCAGAAGTCTTTCTATTATTTGTCCTTCATTCCTGAAGAGGACCATAACATCAGGGAGGTGATGTCATGACACACAAGTGACAAGGGATGTATATCAAAGAAATGCAAGATTATCCACTTAATTCTTGCTTTTCATATGTGACCAATCCACATGCTTTTCTGGTTATATGCCTTTGAAATAATATCCACATCACACTTTCTTCTGCAATATTTTTTTTTACTGGTAATAATTAAAATTGAAAATGTGTCTTATTCTATTTATACTACTGTCCACCATCTTTCTACCAAAATATGGGAAGCATGAAGAGACTATCATTCTTCTGGAATTGGTTAGTCCTACATTGACATTCTTAAATCTTTCAAAGTATCAGCATGACCAAACAATGCAAATTAGTTTTGCTTGACTATACGGTCAGTTCTGCTATGTTTCAAAAACAGAGTTTTTTCAAACTCAATATATTAAGAATATTTTGAACCAAAAAAATATCTCAAAATTCTTACTACCTATCTCCTTTAAAAAAGCATGAAGGAGCAGATAAGTGCATCACTTCACAATGATTCCAAGCTGAAACCCTTCTAAGAGCCACTTCCACAAATTTCAGGTCTTTGTCAACGTTAAACTTGTCTAGAAATGGGCTGATCCTCACTATCTCTATATCTTTATATCTAAAAGACCAGAGTTGGTAACTTCTCAACTTCTTTGCATAGACCAAGTCAAGGAAGAGACCAAGACCAATAACTTGCTACTATTTATTGTAGTATGTTTTAACCATTTAATAATATGTAAAACTGTGCTACTGTTTTTATCAAGATTCCTATCTTTTGAATGTTGGAGGGGATGTGGGAAGACTGGGACACTGATGCATTGTTGGTGGAGCTGTGAACGGATCCAGCCATTCTGGAGAGCAATTTGGAGCCATGCTCAAAAAGTGATAAAACTATGCATACCCTTTGACCCAGCAGTGTTTCTATTGGGCTTATATCCCAAAGAAATCATAAAAGAAGGAAAGGGCCCCACATGTGCAAGAATGTTTGTGGCAGCTCTTTTTGTAGTGGCTAGAAACTGGAAACTGAATGGATGCCCATCAATTGGAGAGTGGCTGAATAAATTATGGTATATGAATGTTATGAATATTATTGCTCTGTAAGAAACGACCAGCAGGACGATTTCAGAGAGGCCTGGAGAGACTTGCATGAACTAATGCTCAGTGAAGTGAGCAGAACCAAGGGATCATTATTCACAGCAACAACAATACTATATGAGGATCAGTTCTAATGGACATGACTCTCTTCAACAATGAAATGCTTCAAACCAGTTCCAATTGTTCGGTGAAGAGAGCCATATACACCCAGAAAGAAGGATGTGAAATGTGGACCACAACATAACATTTTCATGTTCTCTATTGAGGTTTGCTTGCATTGTATTTCCTTTATTATTCTTTCTTGTAGATACGATTTCTCCTGCACAAAAAATGATGCAATAACTATACATATATTCAATTTCTTAAGTATTCTAACATAATTATCATGTAGTGGATATCCTGCTATCTAGGGGAGGGGTGGAGAATAGGGGGGAAAAATTTGTAACAGAACAGAAAAAACAGAAAACTTTGTAAGGGTTAATGTTTAGGAATTACCCATGCATATGTTTTGCAAATAAAAAGTATTAATAAAATTAAAAAAAAAAAGATTCCTATCTTTTTCAACGTGTCACTGACAAAGTTTTTGAATTGTAGTATCCTTAATCCAATTTTCCTTTAGCTGTGTGATTTCTAATATATTTTGTACCATATCATGATCTAGGGGTATACAGATGTTGAATCACAGCATAACTTCCCGTAACTAATTGTTTTGTTTTGAACAAGGGAAGGCTTTTATGGGAGGGGGGGGGAATTTTAGGGTTTTTTTAGAGGGAGGAAGAAGAGCAGGGCAGAATAATAGCAATTTAGGTTTGTGAAATACTTTATATAAATATAATCACATTTGTTCCTCATAATAACATTGGGAAACAGATGCTATTATTATCTCCATTTTTGAGATGAAAAAAGAGACAGCAGTTAAATAACTTGCCATAATCACATAGAACTCTGGTCTTCAGGAATCTGGTGCAGTAATCTATCCCTTATATCATCTAGCTAGACAGGGCGAATCAAAAAAGAAGAAAAATAAGTCAATGAAACATATTAAAAATACAGAAGACTTAAGAAAAGTGTCCCAGATAAACTAGGCAGTACATGTATCAATATGTTTAAGATACATATTTAAAAACAAAAACAAAAACACTTTCCATGATTGGGTAATGGCTTCATATGCAATATTTTGTGGAAATGTTTAAGTTTAAGGGCTGGCAAATCTGTTTTTAAAAATTACTTAAAAGTAAAAATATGCTTCCATAATACATGCTCACTGTAAATAAATTAGCAAGTTAGCAAACATTTATTATGAACTAGTGTGCAAAGCATTGCTTTGGTCCTCAGATAACAAAAGTTGCAACAGGGGAGTGTCAATAAAAATATTGTTTAACTAGTCTCAGTAAAAAAGAGAGCAGAATAAGAGAATCATCAGAAATTGCTTTATACAATTATAAACCAATAAAATTGAGTATTCAGAGGAAATTACCTATAAAAATACAACACATTTTTAAAAGATATTACACATGGATATTACCTGAAGCTTTCCCAATAAATACAAAAGTAAAAGCAAGCAAGGATGTCGCTCTTCCCTTTTATTTGACAAAGTTTTAGAAATGTTAAAAATGAGAAAGAAGTAAAACTAAAGAATAAAACTATGCTTAACTATAGATAATTTAGTCATAACAGGACATTCAAGGAGATTGACTAAGACAATAGCTTCAATAAATATCTAAAATATACCTACCAAAAAAAAAATCAACTTTACTATATAGTGATAAAAAGAAAGCAGTAATGAGGAAAATAAAAGAAATCCTATGTAAAATGTAGCTAACAAAATACACTGTTTCAGTATAAATGAAGGAATAAAGATTTCAAAATACAATATAAAACAGTACATAAGTAATTAAACTACTGAGTATAGGTAAAATTATATAGAACAAGAAGAATCAGAAATAACTGTACTCAATAACCAAATGTTCAAAAAACACAAGTATAGTCTACACAGCTTTTTGAAAAGAGAAAATTATTTCCTAATATGGTGAGGATTTATTTGATTCTAATAATAATTGTGTTTGCTTATATCTTATATCAGGGAACAAATATCAAAAAAACCACCACTTCATAAAAAACTACAGTAGTCAGCAACCTCTGACACCCACTTCTATAAGCAAACCTCAGGATCTTTTTCAATTATATTATATACCTACTGGTGTAATGGAGACTGTAGGTGGTAGACTCCCCCTTTCCCATCTTCTATCAAGACCCTAAAGCATCACCCTCCCCACTTCCCAATTTTGTTCTAAGGTCATGATTACTGCCATCATTATAATATTGGTGTACTTTTTTTTTTTTGGCTGAAGCAACTGGGGTTAACTAACTTGCCCAGGATCACAAAGCTAGGAAGTGTTAAGTGTCTGAGGCCAAATTTGAACTCAGATGTTCCTGACTTCAGGGCTGGTGCTCTATCCACTGGACCACCTAGCTACCCTATTTATGTACTTTCAAACTACTTAAGATATATTACAATGTCAATCTCTTTATTAAGTTCCCGTTTTTATGTTTCAGTAAAGTTTCTGAGTACTAAGATCAAAGAAAAAAGGCCCTCTAGTCATCTAGATTATTAAGCAGCATTTTCAGCAGCAAAAAACTGAAAACAAAATAGATGTTCATCAACTGAGAATGACTAAACTTGAGATACATACATTTGATAAAATATTACTATGCTACAAGAAATAATGAATAAAACAGCATGGGAAGATTTATACAAATGGATGTAAAATGAAATTCATTATATACACAGTGACTACATCAATGTAAATGTACCAAAAAACTGAAACATCAATGCTGCAAAATTATAATGATCACATTTGATCATAGAGAAAAAATGAGAATGCTGTGATGTGGAACACTATATAGGTCAGACTTTTTCAATATGTTGGCTAGCTTTGCTTAATTATTTTTTCCTTTTTTTTATTCTTTGTTTCCTCATCTGAAAAATGGGAATGATAATAGCACCTACTACCCAAAGTTATTCAAATGATAATATATTATTATAATAATACTGATAGCACTTTGCAAACTTTAAAGAGTAAATAAACATTAACTTGTTATTAAGAGACTGCTATCTGAGAAATGTTAAGTGATATAAAACAAAATATGAACATACTATTTTTAAAAATTAAACTAAAAAGCAAAAACAAAAAAATTAAGAAAAAAAATTTGAGATCTTAACCCAAACTTGAACAATGGAAATGATAAAGCAATAAAAGAAAGAAAGAAAAGTGTAAGATGAACTTAGAAGTAATTTATAGAAAGCATTTAAATATCTATATTACAAAAATCATTCCCAAAGAACTTTATCAAAGTCTTGAGACAAATATGTTCTATCTCCCGCAAAGGAAGAGTGAAAAAGATAACTTTAAGATGAATCTCACTAATGAGTATTGAATGCAAAAGAAAGTTTAAATAAAATTCTTTCAAGAAAACTATAGAAATAGATTAAAAAAGGAATTCATTTTGACCAAGTTTGATTCATACCAAAGATGCAAGAGAGAAAAGAAGAGTTCCAGGATAAAAATACTCCAACAGAGAACTTGGAGGTATACTCTTTGTTAAGCATCCAATTATTCAGACTTTCAATTTGGAATTATTCAAGAGAAGAACTAAGTAAAATATTTATAATCTGACTTGGAAATCCCACTACTGGGTTTATACCCCAAGAAAGCTAAAGAAATAAAATGTCTAATATATGATAAAATATTTATGGCTGCATATTTTTTTGAATTAGCAAAGAACTGGAAAGGACACAAAGCTATCAAATGAGAAATGGCTGGAAAGCCTGGCTATTTTAATGTTATGACAAAAAGAGGAATTCAGAGAAAAGAGAAAGATTTCAAATACTAAATAAGTATTACATATGCAGTGAGTAAAAAAGAATGAACAATCTTTACTTGCAATGAGCTCACATTCTAATGTACTAAGTAACAAAAGGACATGTAAAAAATACAAACTACATAAAGAATAAATATATGAAGTAATTAAATACAAAGCAACATGAGAGAGAGGCCACTAACCCTAAAGGTGATATAGGAAATGCTTCCTCAAGTAGACAGCACCAAAACTACATCTCAGAAGAAGGGGGTAGGATGCTACAAAGTCCTCAGTAGGAAAGTAGAGAGACAGGAGATAGAGGATGATGAGAGGAACAGAGAGGCCAGTCTGGCTGGGCTGCAAAGAATAGGAAGGGGAGTAATATTTGATAAGTCTGGATAGGCTAGAATTGGGTTGTATAGGTTTTTTAAAGAAACAGAGAAAAAAATGAATAGTAGAGAAGTTGATTGGCTAGAAGTCACACCTTCATCTCCATGCTTACTTATAGTGAAAGGTTTAAGGCAGGGAAGATGTTGCAAAAACTTAGACAATAGGTGGTAAAAATGAAACTAAAGGGGTGACCATGAGTAGAATATGAAACAATCAGCTAGAGAGACATGTTTCAAGATTTTACAGATGTTTAGATTATAGAGGAAGGGAGGTGTCCAAAATTATATGGAGATTATGAACCTGAGATACCAGAATGATGGCAGTTGCCATCAACTGGGAAGTTCTAAAGGTAGAATTTAAGGGAAAAGATAATGAATTTTGTTTTGGACATGGTGAAATTTACAATGTCGTAAGTAAACTCAAGGAAGCCAATGAGATTACCAAAACAAAGTACAGAGCAGCCTACAAACTGCAATTTCTATGCTAGCTGGTTTCCTTTGCAATCCTATTTTAGCATTTTAAAAACATGAGGAATCCAAAGGCTTCACCAGATTGTCAAGAGTCCACAACTCCAAAAAGGTTAAGAATTTCTGGTACAAGAGCATACAGGTCAGAAATCTGGGGAAGACCAATAGTTAGAGGGTTTTATATTATTATGAACAAATGCACAGCAAAATAGATAAAAATGTAAAGATCTCTAGAAAGAAGTTGAATGCTAAGTAAGGGAGGAAAAACAATGACAGCATGAACTAAGGAAACAATGAAACAGGCTTCTCCTTCAACACAAAGGTGAGATATTACTAGAAGAGTTTATTATATATACAGTCAGATAAGGTTCCTGCATGGGATAATTATTATTTGTTACAAAGGAGGAGTCATAGTGGAATAAAATAAGAAATGATCGTAAAGATGAAAAGTATCAATTAAATCAATTTTTTAAAAAATGAAATCAATCCAATCAGTGAAAACCCAAACTTCTAGGATTCAGTTTCCAAGTGCCACCTGAAAAAACCACAGAAGATGACATAGGGGGGAGGAAGAAAGATGCACATCAAGAGTGCCTTCTACTTCTATTTAAATTCAAACATATATTAAGTGATGGTGTAGACTCAGGTGCAGACTAAGATAGAAAGTTTAAATATGTCACTGCCCTTGGC
The DNA here is from genome assembly GCA_023553655.1 of Myrmecobius fasciatus. NCBI lineage: Eukaryota > Metazoa > Chordata > Mammalia > Dasyuromorphia > Myrmecobiidae > Myrmecobius > Myrmecobius fasciatus. Next base: position 414,848 of record JAJPUD010000091.1, read on the forward strand.
CTCAAGGAGTTTACAATGTAGAAGAGCTTCCGGCTTCTACAAGGATGGATAGATGAGTCAAAGATTTAAAAGATAACAAGAACCCACAGCCAGAAAAGACTATAATCCATTCAAGACTTCTTATCCAGTGCAATTCTTATTCATGTCTTTCTATGAATAATCTCAATGAGCAGTATCAAGAGGAAAAAAAAAAAAAAAACAAAGGTCGGGCAATTAAGAGAGTTGGGTTCAAATCTTACCAGACAGTTAATGATGTGATCCTGAACCAGTCACCTGTCTCCTTGGACCTTAGTTTTCTCATCTGGTTGAAAGGTAGAATGGGACAATAATTTCACAATCTATCCTCTGAAAGGATTGTTTCTGAGAAAAGTGCTTTGCAGGTCCTAAGGCATTCTATACATGGTAATTAGTCAACAAGAATTTGTTCAGTTTACTGTAAGAAAGGAATTGTGCTAAAGTACAGGGGGATACAAAGAATGGCAAAAACAC
>JAJPUD010000091.1:415346-453373 GCA_023553655.1 Myrmecobius fasciatus
TTACAGTAAAAGCTTCCTGGAAAAGATAAAAGGGTATTCAGGTATAGAAAACAGAATGAGGAAAGGCACAGAGGTAGGAAAACATGAGATATGTTGGAGGGAAGGTACAAAGTTATCCAGTTTGAATGGATCTGTTTAAGTACATTAAGGGAGAATTATGAAATTAATGTTGAAGGAAGGGAATAAGTATACCGTATAGCACTTATTATACATCAGGCACTATAAACTGGTTTCTATTATTTTTTAAGCTTTTTATTTTCAAAACACATGCATAGATAATTTTCAATATTCACCCTTCTAAAATCTTGTGTTCCAAATTTTTTTTCCCTTTCCCTAACCCCCCCTTCTAGACAGCAAGGTAATCCAATACAGGTTATACATGTGCAATTCTATGTATCTTCCCACAATTATCATGCTATACAAGAAAAATCAGATCAAAAAGGAAAAAAAAATGAGAAAGAAAATGAAATGCAAGCCGCCAACAACTACAACAACAACAACAAAGAAAATGAAAATACCATCCATACTCAGTCCCCAGTCTTCTCTCCAGGTACAGAAGGCTCTCTCCATCATGAGACCACTGGAACTGTCCTGAATCACCTCTCACTGTTGAAGAGAGCCATGCTCGCCATAATTGATCATCACATAATCTTGTTGCTGTGTACACTTAGCATCAGTTCATCTAAGTCTCACCAAGTCTTTCTGAAATCATCCTGCTGATCATTTCTTATAGGATAGTAATATTCCATAACATCATATACCATAACCTATTCAAGCCATTTCCCAACTGATGGGCATCCACTCAAGTTTCCAGTTCTTTGCCACCACAAAAAGGGCTGCTACAAACATTTTTGCATATGTGGGTTCATTTCCCTTTTTTGTTATATTATTTAATACATTTATTATACTATGTAATCAAATGAAATATTATTTCATTTGACGCTCACAATCCTACAAGATACTCAAGGAAACAGTTGTTCATCCTTTGTTCTCAAAGAGAACTAATTCACATTCAAGAAAACTAAAGCAGACAGAAATTAAATGTCTTATCCAGGGTCTAGAGCCTTCTTAATTTAAGTCTCTATACTTGATCCATGATGTCATCAGTGCCTGGAAACAGGGTGGCATCAAAAGTGCAGCACACTGAATGCCTAGCAATAAGCTTGGATTTTTATTTAGAAGCCCATAGAAAGCTACTGAAGAGTTCTGAATAGGGAAACGACATATTCAGTTCTATTAAAGATATTAAAGAAAGTACCTGGTTTTAGTCTCTCCATTCTTAGAAAATAAGCAAGTCTTCAGAAATAACAATGATTTAAGAGCAAGAAAACATCATCTCTTCTGAAGACAAAAAGTTAAGATCATTTAGTTCTTTCAACAAGTAATCTATCTATTCAGTATATTCTTCTATAGTACTCCACTAGGTACAAATGAGAGAAAGGAATGATTCAACTATACTGTGTCCTGGTCCGTCTCAGATCTAGAATACTGTGTTCAATTCACTTCACATCTACAATGTGGTCTCCTATTCAACTTTTCCTTGAACAATCTACCTTCCTTCAAACCTACCCTAAGAATCCCCTCCTTTAAGGAGCCCCCTCTTTAAGGACATGTAGATTATTTCAGTTTTCTCTTTGCAAGCCCAGATCTTAACATAGTGTCTTGAATGTAGTTAAAGAAAATGTTTACTGAATTTCAATTGAAGGGAAAAAACTGAAAGGCTGGAGTGTGTCCAGAGGATGGTAACTAGGACGGTGAGGGGGCTGGGAACTATTCTCTATTATGGAAGATGGGTTATTTAGCTTGGAAAATTAAGGTAGGACATGAGAGCTGATTTTAATATGTAAGGGTTGTCATGTAAAGGAAGTATCAACTTTGTTAATGCTTGATCTGAGAGCAATTGTTTAAAGCTATTGAGAAGATTTTCAGGTAACACACAAAATTAAAGTTGTTCAAAAGTAGAAAGGATTGTCTCAGAAAGTATGCATTCTCTATTCAGTGAGTGCTCCCTGCCAAAGGATATAGATGCTCTCCAACCCTGAGACTCTACTATATGATTTGGCAAAGCTAAGTAATAAAATAAGCAGCGCATAAGTATTTAAAGAAATAAAAAGCCAACTGGAACAAATTATTAGCAATCATTTAGGGCTTTTGTTTAGTTTCAGGGTTTGGATTTATATCATCTACACATTAAATAACCAATTCCAAATTTTGCAATAATAACTGCATTAAAAAATTATAATATCTAACATTTATATAGCTCTTACTAAATGTCAGACAACTACTTTGGGAGGTAAATGCTATTATTATCCCCACTTAGCAGACTAGGCAACTGAGATACATAGAAAATAAGTTATTTGCCCAGTGTCCAGTCTTTAAATGTCTGTGTAAAGCTGCATCTGAACTCAAGTCTTCCTGACTTCAACCCCAGTGCATCAATGTGAACAAACTTAACTTATTATAATTTCGAAGTTTCTCAGCAAAAAATCCAAGCTAAGAATTAAATCTTAAGATTCTCTATCAACTTAACAGAATATATTTCCACAGATGGAACATTATGCTACTTTGTCATGGCTGTTAGAATAGCATAAATATTTTGGATTTGTAGTGTGTTTTTTCAGAAACAAATATATTATTATTGTTACTGTTGACATATTACCACTTCAAGACTTGTTGAAAATTATATCACATACATTATCCCATTTGATCCTATCAGACAAACTCAAAAATAAAAGGAAGCTTTAAAAACCTAAGTGTTTAAAAATTCCACAAAATAGTCCTGGCTCTACTACTTACTGAGCAAAATATCAGTCTTAGATATTATCTGACTACCCACCCTAGTTATCTCCTTGCTGTGATGTCTTGCTGCTGTTTCCTACAAATTCCTACACCACTATCCTGGGTGTTGAATGGTGTATCAGGCAACACAAATGGACATGGTCCACTATATCCAACCCATCCTATACAATGCTTCACATTTCCCCCAAGGGTCTCACCCATCTCCTTACCGTCTTTGCTACACGCTTGTGCTCTGCCACCCCTTCTCCCTCTTGCTCTAAGAACTGGCTCATTTCTACCATTGTTTCTAGGGGGAAAAAATGTCAAAAGATTCTCTTAGAAACTCCACTCAATATCCCTGTGAGTTCTCAAATTAAAATATACTTCTCCAGCCACCATGATTTAGATATGTTGTTATTTGAATCAAGGACAGTCTTGCTTTTTCTATCTGTATCCCTAGTACATAACAGCTTATAAGTCACTTAAACCTTCCTATGCATTAGTTTCTTCTGGCACTAATACAAGGTTAGACCACATGCACTTTCTTATTTCTTCCAGCTTTAAACTTCAAAAACCTGAAGTCTTATATAAATTCCACTGACACACAAAAACTCTCTGTGCCACTGTGTGTATATATATATATGGCGTTCAATTCAAGAGTAGCTGAATCCAACCTAGTGTCGAACCATTTAGCCAGGAAGGACAACAGCTTGAGGTCCTCACCAGAAGCCTTCCCAGCACAACTGAATGTGTCAAAGCTTTTGAATTGATCAAACACCTTTGAATCTTGGGCCATTCTTCCAACGGCCTAATAAAAATCAGAATAATCCTGTGAAACTGTTCTTCATTCCATTTTTATATTATATGCCTCATAATTTCCAAACTGTTTGAAGAACCACATTTCTTTATACCTGACACTTTACTTCCATGAAGATAAAGTCAATAGATATGGATTCTAGTCTTGGATTTACTACTTATGAAGTGTATGAGGCTAATGTATAAAAGGTATATAATTGGAGTGCTACCTACGCCACAGGATTCTTATGGGTAAATCAATGTAAAAGCAGAGAATAGGGTGTAAATGCTTTGTAACTAACTTTACAACTCAACGTGGGTAGTTAAATATTAATACTACTCCTGTGAAGTAAATAAGTGGTAAATATTATCACTTACTTAGATAGGAAAACAGAGGAATAGAAAGATAAAGGAGTTGTCCCCAGATCTAAATCAGAGTTGCAACATTTGATAGACTTTATATCATATATAGTTACAAAATGGAAAATCTTTTAAGTTCATAGGATTCAAGTAAATAGGATTCAAGTTCTGATTCTACCACTAACATACTATGTAACTTTAAACAAGTCAGCTATGCTGAATTTTATTTAATCTATAAACTATCCTAACTCATTTACTGTAAAGATTTAATGAGATACTTGAAAGGATACATGCCAAAAATTATACAATCATATAAATGAAACTGAAAAAACTTTCCAGGATGACGCTGCCCTGACTACTGTCATTTAAGGTGTCCCCATAAAGCCAATTATTATAATATACTATCTGATGATTAAATACAGGCAGTCCAGAATACTTTAAGAGATGCCATTAGTAAGTGGGCCTCTTAGCCTATTCCCAAAAGGACTCAATTGTCCTAGAAAAGTGCTGTAAACCATAGTTTATTCTCAAGCTTCATTCTCTAAACCAGGGGTTCTTAACCTTTTTGTGTGTGTCCCATATCCCTCTGGAAGTCTGGTGAAGTCTTCTCAGACTTTCTGAAGGGCAGAAAATAGAATATATAGGACTACAAAAACAAACAAACAAAAACAACAACAACAAAACCTGATTGGACTGCAACAGACAAAAAACAAAAACAAAGAAACCCAATCATTAAGCATTAAGAATATTAGCTTTTTAGAATAATTATAAGGTTCTTCAGGCAAGAGATGAAATCATGGTGAATGATTTCTCTTACTTTCACCCCTAATTTATCTCCTTCAGAGACCTCTACACCCAGAGAAGACTGTGGGAACTGAGTGTGAATCACAACATAGCATTTTCACTCTTTCTGTTGTTTGCTTGCATTGTTTTCTTTCTCAGTTTCTCTCCCCCCACTTCTAATCCAATTTTTCTTGGGCAGCAAGATAACTGTATAACTATGTATACATATATTGGATTTAACATATTTAGCATGTATTGGGCTACCTGGCCATCTATGGGAGAGAGTGGGGAGGAGGGGAAAATGTGGAGCAGAAGGTTTTGCAAGGGTCAGTGTTGAAAAATTACCCATGCATGTTTTGTAAATAAAAAGTTTTAGTAAAAAAATTTTCAATTATATCCTCCAGAATCAAAAAGATGAATTTTTAAATGAAGGATATGGGAATATTCACAATTATAAAACACATATCTAAATTCATATTAAATGCAAAAAATTTTTTTTAAATTAAGCTTTCCCCACAAAATCTAAAAATCTCACCTTTCATCTTATCTGTCTTCCTCCTGTGCATCCTAGACTTACTGGTACCATCTCTTAGTACAATGGGAAAAAATGGAATGATGTAAGATAAATGATTATGAAAAAATTTGGTACAATAAAGTTTTGTTAACACTTTTCTTTACTCTTTTATTATCCAGGATTAATATTAAGAAGTAGAAATACTTTATATGTTGTGTTAAAGAGCTTACCCTTTCCTATTAAAATGAAAGATATATTGAAGCTATTGATTATTCAAAAGCATTTTTATAATAATCTGAGTATTTTTTTTAATTTAAGTGGCAGCAATTTAGTTATTTAGACTAACCAGGGCTTACTGAAGAATTCCATCCATAACCATAAGATCAAATTACAAAATTAGGTTCAGAAAGATCAGCAAAGACAATCACAAAATTTCCTAGCAGTCTACATAAATCATTTTTTCAACAACATTACCAACTATTATTGCTCCCACAATGTAGTAGAGAATCCTTCCTACCCCAAAAAATGTCAATGAAAATTACTTCATAATAACCTAAAAGTATTTTATGAAAGGATAGCTATGACAAACATTTTCAAAATTCACAATGAATGAAAAACAAAGTAGAAAGGCCTGAAGGACATACAAACAAGACTATTTTAAAGGTTACAAGTACCAGATGATTTTAAAAGAAAAGCAATCTATACCTAAGACAACTGTAGTTTCAATACAATACTTTTTCTGTTTTACACGTATAAAGGAAATGCCCATTTTGTTTGGTGTTTAATTCCCATTTTGTTTAGGATTTGTTAAGTTTCAGATAAAATTATTTTTTAAATAGCTATTACTCTCTTCTCTGATTGAAAAAATAGTGGATAGGGGCAGCTAATGAGTGTAGTGGATAGAGCACTAGCCCCTGAAGTCAGGTGGACTTCAAATTTGGCCTCAGACACTTAACACCTCCTAATTTTGTGACCCAGGGCAGTCACTTAACCCCAAATGCCTCGGGGAGGGGGCAGATAGAACTGTGGATAAAGAGCTATTTCAAATTCAGTCTGATACTTCCTAACTCAGAGACTCTGGGCAAGTCACTTATAATCCTGTTTCCTTCAGTTTCATCATCTGTAAAATGCGCTGTTCAAGGAAATGACAAACCACTCTAATATTTCTACCAAGAAAACTCCAAAAAAGGATCTTGAAGAGTCAGATATGACTTGAATGACTAAACAATGACCTAAATTAATGGTCACACCATTAAAAAAATTAGGAGAACCAGATCATCTATGTTTTCATAGCTAGAACTAGATGATTTTTTTAAGCTTTTTAATTTTCAAAATGACATTTCCTCTTAACAAAACCCTGTGTTCCAAATTTTTTCTCCCACTCTTCCCCCCCACACCCTCTCTCATCAAGTAATCCAATACATATTAAACATATATCTATTATTTCCACAAATGTCAAGCTGCACAAGAAAAATCCAAAAGGGAAAAAAAAAAGCAAGCAAACAACAAAAAAAGGTGAAAATGCTTGTGGTTCATATTCAGTCCTCATAGTCCTCTTTCTGTTTGCATATGGCTCTCTCCATCATAAGATCATTGGAACTGGCCTGAATCACCTCAATGTTGACAAGAGTTATTTCTGTCAGAATTGATCATTGTATAATCTTGTTGATGTGAATAATAATCTCCTGGTTCTATTCACTTCTCTTAGTATCAGTTCATAAGTCTCTCCTGGACTTTCTGAAAATTATCCCTGATTGTTTCTTAAAGAACAATAATATTCCATAACATTCATATACCATAACTTATGCAGCCATTCTCCAACTGATGGGCATCCACTCAAGTTTCCAGTTCTTTGCTATTACAAAATCATTTTTGACAGGTGAATCCTTCACCCTCCTTTATAATTTCCTTGGCATAAGGCCCAGAAGAGATACTGCCAGACCAAAGGGTACACACAGTTTCATAGCTTTTTGGGCATAGTTCCAAACTGCTCACCAGAATGGTTGGATCAGTTCACAACTCCACCAACAATGTATTAGCATTCCAGTTTTCCCACATTCCCTCCAAGATTTATAGGTGATGTCTTAATAAAGAAAGGAATAGAGATTATGTAAAAAACAAAATAAATCATGTGGTTGAAATTATTTTTAAATGAAATAAAAGAATAAAATCCATGTACCTAGAATAAGGTTAAGAAGGAAATTTATCAGCTGGAGAATAAAAATTTTTATTTATTGCCTCTCTAATAAGAACCGGAGTTCCAAGATATACAGAGAATTAATTCAAATATATATATATATATAAATGTGCACACATATGCATGCATATTCGTATACATACATATAACTGAAAGTCATTCTCCAATGAATAAGCTGGTGAAAGAGAAGGAAAAAATTTTCAAAAGAATTGCAACCCCATTCTTTATCACTAAAAAGAAACACAAAATTCTGAGTTTTCCCCTCATTCGAAGAAAACTGGTAAAGATAACAAAAATCTGGGAATAGCCAATGTTGGGATGATTGTGGAAAGACCTGCAAAAGGCAATAACTCACATTCACAAAGTGTTTTCAAGATTATAGAGCACTTTCATCAAAATGGCTCTAGGAGGTAAGCAGTCTAAGTAATTATCCTCAAGGTACCTAAGAGGAAGGTGAAGTCTAGAGAAGTGCCTACAGCTTGCTCTTTGGCACCCAGTTACTTAACTATAGAGAAGGATTCAAGCTTGGTGCCCCAGATTTTAAATTCAAGTCTTTCCATTAGACTAAGATTGCTTTGTTGACAAAAGTGGTTCCTTCGAAGCCATTTTACACATAAATAGTGAGTTATCATTCCCAAATCCCTACCTCTTACCTCCATTTTCTAGAAAATTTTCTATATCATACTAAACTACCATATACTATAGTTACATATAGGTTCTAGAGTTTGTTTATTCTACCCAATTCTCCCTAGATTTTATATGCAGATGACACTCAGCATTTCCCATTTTAAATGACTATTGTTCCAAGCAGTTTCTTTTTCATTCTTAAAAAGACATTTTTACTTGATATGGTTGAATTTCAAAAGTAGGTAAAGTTACCTTAGTCTTATTACTGTTTCTCAAAAAAGGGGGCGGCCGGACTTTATACTGTATACTAGGTTAAAAGGTATTAATGAAATCCAATACAAAAATATCTAAGCCTTTAAGGGCAAAATGCTGACTATCAAATGTCAAAAATAATCTGTACTTGAAAGACTAATAAGTCAAATATACTTAAAGGAAAATGAGAAATGTAATAATTCTGATACATCAGACACAATTTAGACATCATTTTAATCTCAGCAAGACATTCACTTGAATTGAGATTTCTGGAAACAGTGATGGCTGAAATATCTAATATAATTAGGGTTTCTAGCCATATGTACTTTCAATTTAAGTTACTTCCCATTTAAGTTTATTCAATTCTCTGGACATTACTTGTACTAATTCAATTGAAGCATAGCAAGTATTCATTATTATACAATAGAAATTCTGCTAGGCAGTAAGATACAAGGACATTATTTACTAACCTTAGTTAAGGCAGTTAGGTGGCGCAGTGAACAGTACCAGGGCAGGAGTCAGGAAGACTCAACTTTGGAAGTGAAATCTGTTCTCAGACCTGCAAGCTGTGTGACCCTGGGCAAGTCACTTAACCCTGTTTGCCTTACTTTCCTCATCTGTAAAATGACATATCACTGCACTATCTCTGTTAAGAAAACCCCAAATAGCCTATCAAAGATTCAGACATGAATGAACAACAAATAAACTAATCAGTCTGTATCTTGAGACTAGAATGCAAGTCCCCATCATTAAAGTGAAGGGGTACTACTTTCACAAAAGTAATTTTAATGTACTACAATTAGATAACATTAAAATGAAATTTGTCTAATAGATCATCATTCTATTTTCTATTACCATTAAAGAGTCTTGACACTTGACACTGTGCCAGAGCCAGGAGAACAATATCCACAATATTATGTATGATAATAAAGAACACTGAAAAGCACCTGAACAGAAGATTAAAAATCTGATTTCAGATTTAGAGGACATATTTCCCCTTATAAAGCACTTACATGCCAGACACTGGGCTACTATCATTTTGAGAGGTTGTATTTTTGGCTTTGCTTAATTTTATTTATTTATTTATTTATTTTTTGGAAACAGGGCAGAGTTCTTTTGGGGAGGGGGAAGGTAGATTAGAAATCAAACAAGTATTTATTCAGTGTCCACTGTGCTGTGCACTGTACTAAGTATTACAGATAGAAGTACACAAATGAGATGCTAGTCCCTGACTCAAATATACATTCTACTGGAAAGTGCTAAGTAAAATGAAAAGCATAAAACAATTTCATTAAGCTTTAACTGGAAAAATTTCTATGTGCTAAAGACACGGGTCCTATCTTCAAGCAATTTGCAGTACAGTTAGGGAAACAGGCCAAATAACTTTTTTAGAAAATCTGACACACAGGGTAACAGCCATTAAATGCCTCAATGAGAGAAGATACTTGAAGGAAGACAAGGGCATGGGTAAAGAGCATAGAAGCAAAAAACAAAAAAACAAAAACAAAACAAACAAAAAAAAAAAACGATCTGTTTGGGAGATAATCTGTAATACAATTTAGTTAAAATAGATAGAATTTCAAGTAGATGGTTGGGGGAAAGGGGATTATGGACTGGACAGTGCTATAAAGATCATATTGTTAGAGTGCTTTGAATGTGAGGTCAGGGAATTTAGATTTTATTCTATGGTGAACAGAATGATAATGAAAGCTGCCATGTATGAGGTAGTACTTTAAGGAGGTTAATCTGGCATTGGTACATAGGGGAGTGGAATAAATCAGAACTAAAGAAAAAAAAAAAGTTAGAAAATGCAGTAGTCCAAGTGTGAGGCAAAGACTGGACTATGATTGCACTGGGAAAAGAAAATAAATAAATTTAAAAAAAAACATACTTAAGAAAAAAAATCTAAAGGACTTGGTGGACAAAGGATGAAAAAGAAGAAAATGCCACTCTTCTGTTATGGGTGGAAATCATGTGTTGTTATATTCTAAGTAACAAAAAAGGACCTCCTATGGGAAGGAATTAGAAACCATCAGAAAGGAGAGGAACTATGCTCAAAAAAGTAATCAAACTGTGCATGCCCTTTGACCCAGCAGTGTTTCTACTGGGCCCATATCCCAAAAAGATCTTAAAGGAGGGAAAGGGACCCCCATGTGCAAAAACATTTGTGGCAGCCCTTTTTGGAGGGGCTAGAAACTGGAAACTGAATGGATGCCCATCAATTGGAGAATGGCTGAATAAATTATTGTATATGAATATCATGGAATATTATTGTTTTGTAAGAAATGACCAGCAGGATGATTTCAGAAAGACCTGGAGAGACTTGCATGAACTGATGCTAAGTGATTGAACAGAACCAGGAGATATTACATGGCAACAAGACTATACGATGATCGGTTCTGATGGACTTGGTTCTCTTCAACAATGAGTTGTTTCAAACCAGTTCCAATTGTTCAATGATGAAGAAAGCTATATACACCCAGAGAGGATTGTGGGAATTGAGTGTGGACCACAACATAGCAGTTTCACGCTTTCTGTTGAAGTCTGCTTGCATTTTGTTTTCCTTCTCATTTTTCTAGATCCAATTTTTCTTGTGCAGCAAGATAACTGTATAAATATATATATTGGATCTGTCATATATTTTAACATAGTTAACATGTATTGGACTACCTGCCATCTAGGGAAGGGAGTGGGGGGAAGGAGGGAAAAATTTGGAACAAAGTTTTACAAGGGCCAACATTGAAAAATTACCCATGCATATTTTTTGCAAATAAAAAGCTTAAATAGTAAATTAATTAATTAAATTAAAAGAAACCACCAGAAAATGACCTCTTGGGGCAGCTAAGTGGTGCAGTGGAGCACCAGCTCTGAAGTCAGGAGGACCTGAGTTCAAAACTGATCTCAAGGCACTTAACATTTCCTAACTGTGATCCTAGGCAAGTCACTTAACCCCAATTGCCTCGGCAAAAAAAAAAAAGGAAAGAAAATGACTTCTCACCATAAAACCATAGTAAAAAGGGTAAAACTGAAGACGAGCTTCGACAGGTAAGAAAGGTTAGATAGATTCAAGGAATATTTATTAAATGTATTGCCTATGTTCAAAAAGAATTAGGATTAAGGTCCAAGAGAAAGAGACAAAGTCTATTCTGAGTTCTGAGGAAAGCACCATGCAGAAAGCTGGCTATGTGGCTTTAATAAAGAACCACTTAAAGCCACTAAAAATGTGGCCTAAAAACAAAGATGCCTATGGAATGGAGAATGGCTGAATAAGTTATAGTATATTATGGAATAGTATTGTTCTATAAGAAACAATCAGCAAGATAATTTCAGAGAGGCCTAGAGAGACTTAGATGAACTGATAAAGGAAAGTGAGTAGAACCAGGAGATCATTGTACAAGGCAACAAGTTTCTATGATCAAGTCTGATGAACATGGCTATTTTCAACATTGAGATAATTCAGGCCAATTCCAATGGACTTATGATGGAGAGAGTCATCTGCACACAGGGAGAAGACTGTGGAGACCGAGTATGGATCACAACATAGTATTTGCATCTTTTTTTGTTTTTTGCCTGCTTTTTTCCCCTCTCATCTGATTTTTCTTGTGCAGTATAATAAATGTGGAAATATGTATAGAAGGGCCGCACATGTTTAATTGGATTTATTGGATTTTTGCCATCTAGGGGAGGGGGATGGAGGAAGGGAGGGAGAAAAACTCTGAACACAGGGTTTTGCAAGGATTAATGTTGAAATTTATATTTGTATATATTTTGAAAATAAAAGGCTGTTATTAAAAAGCACACACACAACAAAGTCCAAATAAAGACAATGTGGGAAAATTTGTTTCATTTGACTATACAAGATTTGTTTTTTCTTGCTTTTCAATTAATCATGGGAGGGATAGGGAGAGGCAAGAGGGAGAGGAAGATGTTCATCTTTAGGAGGGAAAATTTAATTTAAAAAAGAATGTCCAGAAACTAATTCTCGGAAGTATAACTTCACAACAGGGGTAGTAAGAAGAAGCACAAGGCATATAAAGAATAAAGAAGTGGCCAGCAAGGTAGAACTGTGATACTATCATTGGGCAAATAACCAAGAAGCCTAAAGTTTAGAGGGTGGTTAGAAGTGCCAAAAGGAGCAGAGCAAGGAAAATGAAGACTGAGGGGAAAAAAAACAATCTTTTAGAAAAAGTGGAGAATAGCCTACATTTAAATAGATAAAACTTTATTATTTACAAAGTGTGTTTTATATTATATTTCGTTTGATCCCAACAATTTGGGGAAAAGACACTACACTCAATTATTCCACACTTTTTTTTTTTTAAATGAAGAAACTTAGGTTCGGAAAAGCTACATAGTCAGAAATGGTCTTCTGGCTCCAGATTCAGAATTCTTGCCAAAAAATTATCAAATGGTAGAAGTTGGGAGTCAAAATGCAGGCAGCTAAGGAGAGAAAGGGCAGAGAAAGAAATGGAGCCAATCAGTACAAACCTCATATTTAATGCTAAGTATACAGAAAGCACTCAATTTTTAAAATCAGATCAAATTTAAGAATCCTACCTAGAAAAGAAGGGAAATAGAATATTACTAGTTTGAGGGAATAGCAGAAACGTGGGAAGTTTTTCCTGAACCCCCCCCCAAACTTCAAAAGCATGTTTAAAGTCAGAAGGAAGCAGCAGCTACAAGAGAGGGATAGAAAGAATTACTTGATGAAATAAATCCTTTTGAAACATAAGAAAAGGACATAAAAGCATATGTAGAACAAAATGAATTTTCAGTGGTGTATAACCCATCTAAACTACTTTTCCCTTTAAATGTTCATCACCACCCACAAAACTGTTAATTTTGACTACCTGTTCTATATCTGTAAATCCTAGTTTATGGAAAGGAAGGAAAGAACAGAGGACACAGACCAATAATCTGAAAAAATACCAATCTTTAGACTTATAAATACAGATTGGGAGAGAGGAGGAAAGAGGATGCAGACACTGAAGAAAATGATTTAGTTCAACAGAAATCAACTAAATTTTTTTTTTTGCGTATGTTTGCGTAAGTAGCCACAACTTGCCTCCTCACAACAGTCAAAATAGATGGATATTCTTCCATAATGTTCTATTTATTAGCATCTACTACATATATAGGAGGCTGATTAGAATACTGGATTTGGAAGCAGGGAAGACTAGGCTTCAAATTCAAAGTTAGATACTTAGAAATTAATAAGCAATTCACTGAACATCTCTAAACTTCAGTTTCCTGATCTGTAAAATGAAGAGAGTTGTATGTAGTATCTACATCAAAAGATTGTTGTAGGACTTAAATTATTATCTATAAAAGTACTCTGCAAATCTTGTAGTTCTTAAAAAAAAATTCTAGTATATCATAATTACAGGATTTCATCAATTTTTTATTATTTTTTTTTAATTTTATTTTATTTGCATAACATGTGTGGGTAATTCTTCAACACTAACCCTTACATAGCTTACTGTTACAAATTTTTCCCCCCAACTCCCCACCCCTCCCCTAGATGGCAGGATAGCCACTACATGTTAATTATGTTAAAATATTGGCAAATCGAATATATGCATACATATTTCCAAACTTATTGTTGTGCAAGAAAAATCTTATCTACACAAAAGATACATCAGATAAAGGAAACACAATGTAAGCAAACATCAATCAAGGAGTATGAGAATGTTATGTTGTGGTCCACATTTCACATCCCTCTCTCTGGGTGTATATGGCTTTCTTCAGTTAACAATTGGAGGTGGTTTGAAGCATTTCATTGTTGAAGAGAGCCATGTCCATCAGAATTGATCGTCATATAGTATTGTTGTTGCCGTGTATAATGATCTCCTGGTTCTGCTCATTTCATTTCATCAATTTTTGGATGGTTTTCCGAGTCTTTCCTCCATCTGTTCCCTATACCAATGGCTCCCTGCTGCTTTAAGCAGAAAGTTCATTTTCAGATTTGGAGCTTTAAGAGCTTGTGTAGTGAAGTAGCAAAGGTGAAAATAAGAGTTGAAGTGACCTATAACCCTCACACTAGTCACTTGGCCTCACCAAGGCTCAGTTTCACCCATAAAATGAAGAAACTGGACATAAAATGGAAGGAACTTTTATCTCAACTTTTAGCTCTAAAACTGGGAACTTTGCAGTCACTATTAACCTCCATTGCCAAAATTTAACACTAATAATCAAGTTTGTGTTTGTATGCCTAAAAACACTTTTAGTTGCATAATATTTTATGGATATATACTGAACTACCATGTATCTACTGACTCATCAAAAAGACAATCACTTTAAGAACTCAGCACCCTACCTGAAAGGGTGTACTAAGGAATTTATAGTTAGTTACAAGAAGTGACAAATAATAGGAATTTGGAGGTTATTTAGATTAGTGAATCTGTGAAGCAGTTTTTCTCTATGAAAACCTAATATTTGAATGAAATCCTCAAATTCAGCTTCCATTAGAGCTAACTGGTTTCAAACCTATCACTACAGATATCCGTAAACACAACACAATTATTTTATCCAGTCTTAAAGTATCAAGTAACAGCTTTTAAAAAGTAAAGACATAGCAGCAGTTTAGGACAGGAAGTACACAATTCTGAAGACAACTCAAACCACAAGGTAATTGCTGCCAAACTGTCATTAAGTCATACAGTGACTTAATACCAGGAAATTTTCCCCATGAAGATCTCTGAAGCTCACCGTGAGATCTTAATCCCAACTTTTTCCCCTAACCCTCTCACACTAAGCTCACTCAAAGTTCTTCCCCTTTTAGGAATTAATTATCCTCTATTTTCTTTATATTTTCCCATGCTCAATAGATTCTCTTGACCTGTGTTAGAAGTCTCCCATTAAATATCTCTAGTAACATTCCCTTCAAAGTTTCCTGTTAGGATACTTTACCATCCTCTCCCCTTACAAAATAAAAATTTCCACACCTTTTCAATCTCATGGTCAATAATGTTGTTTTCCCCCTTTGATAAAAGGTTAAATCCTTTTTTTAACAAAAGGCTTACAACAGAACCAAATCCAAGTGTAGCCTATTAACTTCAAGCAACATCCTCTGGACCTGGATTAAAGCATGCTGTAGGGAAGAAATGAGGGAGGAGGGGAGGAAGTGTAATGCTGGCTAACACACCAACCACCTGCAAATCAAGCACCACATATTTCTACAGCAAAGTTTCCCACTAAGCCCAGCTATGTAGTTGCTCAAGGGAATTTCCTCCAGTCACTAGAGGCATCATACATTTGCATCCCATTACAATATTTAATAAATGCTATTAACAAACGTCAAATGAATCAACAAAGAAACTGTCCCCTTCTGAGAAGGCTTGGCCTACTCCAGAGGGGTCTCTCTTTAGCACTTGGGTATTCTTCGGTTCTTCTGCTCAAACATGAGGCCTTTCTCTCTTCCTCTTTTCGGCCATAAAATTCCCAGCTGCAGGGATAGCTAGGTGGTCCAGTGTATAGAGCACTAGTCCTAAAGTCAGGAAGACCTGATTCAAATCTGATTTCAGACACTTAACACTTCCTAGCTGTGTGACCCTGGGCAAGTCACTTAACCCTAAATGCCTCAGCAAAATTTAAAAAAAAAAAATTAAAAATCCCAGCTGAAGATTTTGTTTTTCTAATATATTTTATGTTATTTCAGTCTGCCAAACACTATGCATCAGGCTAAGTGCTGAGCCCAAAGAAAAGCCAAGACAATCCTACCCACAAGGACTATATATTCACATAATAGAAAGGTGAAAACTTGAGGAGAGTGAGGGAGGGGAAAGGCTTCAAAGGCACAAACCGAAGAAACTTTCAAGAGTGGAACCAGGACAGAATACCAACCCTATCACCTCCCAATTCAGTTTTAATAAATCTTCCCTTAATCATAATAGGCATGCACGAATTCTCCCCATTTTCCATTTAATAAAATGAATCCCTTATATGAATCATTCTTCTATCAGGGTAATCCCTTTAACTTAAGAGTTCTCTTTTCCCATCCAAATTACTAATAACCCATTAATGCTTTCAATTCATCCTTCCTTTTCTCTTTACCCTATTGTGACAAGAATCTTTCAAAATGACTCTTTTCCAAAATGTCACATTTTAAAATTTGCTGCTTCAATCCAACTTAGGGATCACTTTCCTCCATCTTTTTTTTTTATTTAGCAAAAGAACACATTTCAAGAAATCTTACTCTTCAATTTAATGTCTACAGATAGTAATTATGACAACCTAATTAAGATTTGACATCCCTATTTTTATTGGCACTACCTCTTCTAGTCCATATAACATGCTTTTTACCAAAGTATTAAAAAACAGTTCCTCCCCTTTATCTTTTTACTCGATACACCTAAATGCATATGTATCATCCCCTAGTAATATTTAAATTCTCTCCCACCCTTTACCTTAAAGGCCTCCCAAATCTTAACATCTTTTTGGAGACTTCCAAAACACTTCAAGTCTCAACATCCTACACACCAAAGCCAAGACTTGGTCCTAGTTTTTGCGAAAATTCAATTGTGGTCCAAGTCTACAAAGATCAGCAGCTATGCCATTTAAAAAAAAAAAAAAAACTGCCCAGTCACTGTTCTTCTTCCATGGATAAAGGTAGGCAACAAAACTTCTGCTCCAATCACCTTCTAATCAAGGTCACAGAGAATGACCTCCACAACCTCAAACACATTCGGCAATATTTAGCATCATCTCTTAGAACCTATAAGAAGTCTTAAGATAAAACTTTCCTAAAATTTTCCATAGCCACTTTTAGAGGAAAAAGCTCAAGAGCAAAAACTGCAACCTTTCTTCAATCCTTTTGTACCAGTCTCTCAAATGCAATATTTGTTTAGCAAAGAGGCACAAAATTGAGGAAGTCATCTTTCAAAGCCTGGTAAGATGTTATCCATTCAACTCCCAGGGCTAGAAAGGACTTTAAGAGGTCATTTAGTTCGACATTCTCATTTACTAAAACTGGGAAGCCCTGGACTAGAATACAGATCTCTAGATTCCTAAATCCAATGAACGCCCTTTTCACTAAACTCACCCATTTCCTTTTAAAACCCAGTTCCTGTGATCCTCTATTTTCTACATTTAGTCGGTTCACAGGATCTTAGATTTAGAGATATAGCAAGGATCTTATTCACCTAATCCAAGCCCTTTATTTTTATATCAAGAAAAAGACAGAAACGACTGACTTATTAACCAATATCACATAAAGCAAGACTTGAGCCTGGGTCTTCCAGACCCTCCCTGCCATAGCTATTCTGTTGCCTCTAGTAATTCCCATTTTTTTTCTCACTTCTTCAAAGAATTAAAACAATCCCAAATTCAACTCTTACTGAATCCACCACACAAGAATTGTTACCTAGTCCTTCAACGTCCTAGAAGACAAAATTTTTTAAAAATCCTTTTTCTAATCCACCAGGATGTTAAACTTTTCCTATTCTAGTAACTTAAAGAGACTCCGGTTTACCCAAGTCATTTTCCCAGCAAACGTTCTTGGCTTCTAATCCCGGTGTAATGCCAACACAGAAAATCCTGCCATTTCTGCGGGCACTCCCCCCACTCCTTCTCTAGCTCCGGGCCCCACGCACAAGGGTTACAGGTCAAAGGGGAGGCCCCACAGAGGATCCCGGGTCTGCTTTTACTTAAGTGTGGGTGACCTTGAGCCAGTCACTGTGGGCCTCAGCCAACTCATCTGTAAAAAAGGAAGGAATTGGAGTCGAAGGCGGCCGGGACCCGGACGCCGCTTTGCAGACCGCGCTCCCTCACATGGGGCGGCCGGAGCAGACACAGCTCTCCCCCACCGCCCGCACCTTAGCTCGTCCGCTCCCCGGGGCGGCACTTCCAGCCTGGTCCTTTCCAGAAAGCCCAGCGTCGCTCCCCACGGGGCCCGGCCCCGAGGGCTCCAGAGCCGCCTCCCTCATCAAGGGGCCAACTTGCCCCGGGTTAGTCGAGGGCAAGCCCCGAGTTCGTGTCCACCTCGGCAGCCCCGCTCGCCGCTTCTTCCCGGTCCTCCTCCGTTCACCCTTCCCAGAACGTAAACCTCTCCGGTGCCGGCGCCCATTTATTCAATGCCATACAGTGAATCACCGAAGTGCAAAGTCCTGGCTTAAGAGTCAGGGAATATACCAAGTTTAGAAGTCGCGCTCTGCCTCCATTCCAGTCAAGTCCCCCACAGGGCTACCCACCTCGGTCTCGGTACCTTCCCAGCCCCAAAAGAAGCGTGCTAGACCCCACCCCCTTTTATCCCCCCCTACGTCACTCTACCTGAGCAGCCCAAGTTCCTCAGACTCCATCTAGCAGCCGCACATTGGCGACCCGGCCACCTCGGGATGACTACAGTGACCCTGAGGTCTACCCCACACCTCCCAGACCCGCCGTCACCTCGGCCGCTTGTCCCCCTCCACGGCCACTCACGAGTCTCTCTCGATAGGGACTACCCCTCCAGTTATCCGTTCCTCCAAGAAGCCCCCCTCCCCAGGTGTGCGGATTCTCATCTGGAGCGCCCCTCCTCGGGCGGGCCCCCCGGTCCCCCCCTTTGCCCCCGCGGCCCCAGGCCGGAACCGGCGGGTGCCCTCCAGCTCCCCGAGCCGCTGCTGCCGTCCCCAGGGGCTTCCACCCCCGGGGGGCCACCCGGGGCTCCCCCAGCTCCGCAAAGGACTCCCCATCCCCCCAGTCGCTCCCTCCGGGCGGGTGCCTGGCCCCAGCTCTCACCGGAGATACTGCGCGCTCTGCAGGCTCATCCTCCGCCGCCGCGTCTCCCCGCGAAGCGTCCGTGGGTCTCTCAGGCTCCTCGGAGCGGCCCCGCGGTACCGCTGGTGCTGGCGGCAGCCGCCATCTTCCTCTCCTCCGGCTCCTCCTCGCCCGGCGGGAGGGGGGTGAGTGAGGCGGTGGGGGGGGGTGGGGGAGGGAGCGGATGAAGCAGTTCTCTCTGCCGCTCCGGCCCGTGGGGCGCAGGGACACTACGACCCAGGAGGGGGAGGGGGGAGGGTCCTCGGGAGGGGGCGGGAGGACTGGGAGAGAGGAAGGAAACCGGAGGGAGCCGCTCTCGCGAGACTTCGGCCGCACTGGTCCCACAGCCTGATTTCCGCCTTTCTGGAAAGACTTGGGGACGTCCGAGGCGTGTGCCGCACTTGCGGCCCCTCAGCGACCTATTAGTGGTGTTTGTTCGCCTTCGGTTTTATCCTCCTCCCGCTTCAGCGGGAAGGGACAACCCCAGCCGCTCCGGGAACATCGAACCCGAAACCGACTGGAGTTACACTCAAAACCTTCCCCCGTCTTTCTCTTCACCGCACCCCCTCTTTTCCTATTTCCACTCCCCCACTCTTCCCCACCGGAAACGCCTCCTCTTCTTCCTACCGTTCCGTCCGCCGGTCCCCCATGCTATTCTTCCCCTCGCGCGCTAGGGAGTGACGCGAGGGACCCCTCCTCTTCTCCCCGGCCCCTCCCCCTGCACGCGGAGGGACTGTTGGAGGGGGTGGGGAGCCCGGCCGGAAAGGAAACGAAACCAATGGGATTGGAAGAGCGGGTGCCATAGCGACCTGCGGCTGCGGTTGTATTGCCATAGTAACCAGTGTGTGGGGAGTGGAGGGGGGGAGAGGAGGAGGACCTTTACCGAGGCGAATGAGTAACGGGGAAAACGCCCGAGGTTGTCCTGGGCTTTTCCCGAGACCTGCGGCCTTGTCTAGGAGGAGTTGACACCACCCCCCACCACCCCCCAGCTTTAGTTCCCCGACCCCTCTCCTAGGCCGGTGCGACCCTCAACTCCTTTAAGCGCCCGCAGGAAGGGGCGGGAGCGGGGCGGGGCAAGGCGGCGGGGCCGCTCTGGGGAAGACCGAGGGCTTCCCCGGAGCCGGCCTGCGGGGAGGCGGGATCCCCGCATGGCTGCGGCTCGCGGGGTGCGGGGGAGGGGGGACCGCCGGGCACGTGGAGCCACCGCTGGCCTGGCCTTTCCGGGGGCATCCGCGGATATCTTAAAGACAAAAGCTGTTTTAAAAACTGGGGAGGAGGACCGCTTTTCCGAGTCAATAATCTGGAGCCGGAGGGGAGGGGTAAGGGTCGGTCGGGAAGCCGCCCTGTGATGGGAGAGACCAAGGTCAAAGTCACGGCTGGAGGCTCCGGACTGCCGCTTCCTGGGGCTCTCAGATCTCGGCCAGACTTTAAGGCTAAGTCACAGTTAATCGAAGCTCCGGGCCAAAAAGTATCCAGTTCGCCGCAGGATCGAGGCCCCAGAATGGAGGAAATCTAGGAAAAGGATTTCGCAAAAAATTATATATATATTACGTTGCCCCTCGGTCCTGGAAAGCAGCGAAGGAGAGAATGCGTCGGTAGTAAAGTGCCGGAGGTGGAAAATAACCGAAGCTGCGTGGGGAAGAAAATTCGAAGGACTTGGCAGATAATTGAGTTTCCTACGAGCCCAGACACTTTGCTTACGCCTTTCGGGGAATTCAAAAGTTCCTGCGCTACTTGGGGGGAATCTCCCCCGACTCTCAATGATCTTTTGGTTTTTTTGTTGTGGATTTTTGTCGTGCTAGCTGAAGGAATTTCCAAGATCTTTCACTTCCTGGTGGGCTTTTTTTTTTAAGTGTTCCAGATGTTTAAAGTCCAAACACAAGTGATTTGAAACGAAAAAAAAAGTTCCAACTACAAGTTTTGAAAGAAAAATTAGCGGCATAATTAATAAAATCAGTTTAATAAGGCCTAAATTCTGATAAGGAGTGTTGTCTGGGTATTTCCTGGAACTACCATGCCGCGATGACCTCAGTTTTGCGTGTGTCATCCGGGACGATTTCCAGCAGCACAGTGCCCCCTGGCACCGCACGTGGGCACCGACTCATGGAGAAGAGAGCCATCTAGTGAGGCGGCTTGCTCAAAAAGGCACTCTGGGAGAAGCCCTGCATTTCTCTAAAACAACTCACATTTCCTCCCTGTGTTTTACTAATAAGGTACCGTAAGATATTTCTGTAGAGCATAAAGTATCAAAGAGGCACCCTGGCAAGTTGCTTGTAAAATTTTTTGTTGATAATTGTTTTCTCAGATATTGTATTATAACCAAGAATAAAGGGGGGAAAGGGGGAGGGAAGTTCTATGAAGCTTAACCTAATAGCAATTCCAACATTATGAAGTTTCCCATACAAAAAAAAGTCCTTTCAGATCTCCTAAGGGATCAAGCTTGGTCATTGTGATTTTACTATGTATATATATTTAATTTACATTATTCTCATAGTTCTGTTTACTTTAAATCAGGCACAATTGATAAACTGGTGAATTTAGGATGAGAGTCTAAACACTATCTCGGACACTTACTGGCTTCAGGCAGGTTAACCTCAAGTAACTCAGCCTCAGTTTCCTCCTTTTTAAAATGAGGGGGTTGAATTCAATAACTTCCAACGTAGTTTCTGGCTCTAAATCTATAATTCTAATAATCATTACATTTATATACCACAATTTGTTTGAATCGATTCCTAATTGACAATGTCCTTTGTTTCCAGTTCTTTCCTAATTAAAAAAAAACTGCAATACATAAATAATCTGTCTTTACCCATATTTGTAAATCTATCTTCTATCGTGCTCTCCATCAGTAAATATATTGAATTTATATAAATTGTATATATATACATATGTATACATGTACATATGTATGTGTGTATTTTTTATTATATAAAAGTTCCTTTCTTCAAAAGAGGCAGCTTTTTTCCTTTGAATTCATATGAAATTTCATTATAAGCAATTGGTGGTGGGCACTAAACTGTAGCCAAAAGATAACAAAGGTGAGACTGTCCAATTTCCTTTAGGTCTGCCCTTATTTTGTTTAGTCCTTGAATATATGTGCATATTCTCATGAGAAGTGACTTTAAGGGAGCACTGAGAATGTATTTAGATTTCTTAATGCAAAATTTGTCCACCTCTTAATAGTTGGGTTCTCTACCACTTAAAATTTCAAAAGCATAAAGCATTTGTACCATTTCCCCTCATTAAAAAAAAAAATGGTATGCAGGGATTATTTCCATAACCCTCCCTAGAAACCTCACAGCAAACCTTAATCACCATTCCCATTAGAGCATAGAAGCCAAGTTCAAGTCAAGTAGTGTTTATGTATTTTTCCCCTGCATTTTCTGGGATTTACTCCTAGGCAACATCTTGGATTATTTTTGGGGATCTGGATAATAATGGGCTGTTTTTCAAGAAAATGAAGTTCCAAGTTATAAAAGAGCCCATGAGGTAGAAGAGATTTTCAGATTCTTAGAAATATCTATGATCATTTCCATGCAGATATCAGCCTCATGGAATGCTTGCTCACTCTGTGTCTATATCCTTGTCCATATCCCCCCATGAGTTCACCAAGGTTTCCACCTAATAGGAGGCCTTCATCAATTTCAATCAGCATTTCAAAGGTACCAGATAAAGCACTGTGGCTATTTATGTCCATGTCATCCCTCATTCTAACCATCTTCTCCTTAAAACACAAGTCCTGGGAGCAGCTAGATAGTACATTGGTTACAGCACCAGTCAGGAAGACCTGAATTCAAATTTGACCTCAGACACAATACTTCCTAGATGTGAGATCCTGGGCAAAGTCACTTAACACCAGTTGCCTCAGAAAAAAACAAAACAAAACACGAGTCTTTGATAACATCTTTTACTCCTTTAGAGATCCGTAGACCTTTGTGTAAAAGTCATTTTTATTCTTCAGAAATAGCTGTATTCCATGCTTTGCTGCTGTATATATACCAATACCAGTGGAATTGGTGTTCAAAATGTGGGCCTTTGCTTTCACAAGTAGTAGCTTGGGGTCAGTAAAGGTACTTTGCAGTTTCCTGGAGGCAATACAGCCTACCCTCTTCTTTTTACACAACTTTGAGCCTGATTCATTGTCATCAGTCAGTGCCACATATACATACTAATGGACTAGACCTATTGACTGTCAATCCAAATTCTTGTTGAAATCTGGACCGTACTTGGTCAAATGGTCAGGCCAACCAAACCTTGGGTGGTTACAGACCTATTCCAGGAGGCTCTACAATGTTTAGGGACTTGATACATGCAACACAATGACATTCACAGAGGGTTATCTGTAGGACTTTTATACCCAAGTATATCTTTCCTGTCCGATGTGTGAAACTCAGAAGAGATTAAATGATTCATCTGGATGAATGAATGACTCAAACTAGTTCACATAGTAACCCAATGACAATTAGGACAGCTTTTGAACTGGGAGGATCTAGCTCTCACAATTACTGAGCTGAGTTGGAGTCAACAATCTTTCTGAGGTACTCTGCTAAAAGTTTGTTCACTGATTCCTAAGTAACAATTATCTAACCCCAAACCTATTCCCACCACTCCTCCCCTGAACAGGCAATTCTTATTTCAAGAAAGAGAAGTCATTTTAGGCCCAAATCTAACTTACTGGTTTGTGATCTTGCCCAAATGCATTTTATCCGGATGGATTTTTTGTATAAGATGTTTCTTCAAATTCGTTGCTGAAATCCAGATACACAATCTCTACAGTTTTCTTCCCCATAAATGGGTGTCAAGTTTTACCAGTTTTATTACAATTCTCTATTAATATATTGATATTAAGGTCACACCTTAGGTCCTAATCAGTTACCTTAGATAACAGCTAATAGTTTAGCAATGCTGGGACACAGCCAGACTCCTAGAAGGAAGTAATAGATTGAGCAGGTAGAAGGTCCCTAGAGACAAATTATTTAATTTACAAGTTTGCCTAGGGCAGGCTCTGGTGGCCACACCTTTATCTACAAATTCAATTGAAGGGTTTAATATCCATAACTAAGAGACCGAGATGGAAAAATTACAAAGTTACATTAGTTTTAGTGTTACTGGAGATATCAGCTATAATCTAGTCCAACCAATAATAGAAAGGAATCCCCACCATAACATACATAACTGATTTGTGATCATTCAGATTCTGTTAGAAGACCTCCAATGAGTGGCAACCTGCCTAACATAGCCAGTTAGATTACATTTTTGGATAGTCCTTGTTAGAAACTTTTTTCTTTTTGAAATCTTTCTTCAATTTTGCTCCCGGTTCTGCCCTTGAGAGCCAAATAGAAAAATTAGCCAATCCTTCTTTCTCATGACACTTCTTTGAATACTTGAAGACAATCCATAATGTTCCCTCTAGTCTTCTTTTCTCCAGGCTCCACATTCTCAATTCCTTCAATTCTCAAATGCCATAAACCCTAGGACTTTCCTGTTCCTGGGTAAATTCTCCAGTTTATCACTATCCCATGATCTGTGGAGCCAAAACTGAGTAAGTGCTCCAGATGTAGTGTGACCAGAGGCAAAGTGTAGAATGTTATCACCCCCTTTTCCTTGAGAGCTGGGCCTCTCAATGAAATCCAAAGCCCTGCTACATTTTCTTTGGCTTCCCCAATCACATTGCTAATTTATATTAGATTTTCAATTCATCAAAATTCCCAGCTCTTTTTCAGACAAAAGAGGTCCAACCTGC
Source organism: Myrmecobius fasciatus (assembly GCA_023553655.1). Lineage (NCBI taxonomy): Eukaryota > Metazoa > Chordata > Mammalia > Dasyuromorphia > Myrmecobiidae > Myrmecobius > Myrmecobius fasciatus. The sequence goes on from JAJPUD010000091.1 coordinate 440,127, forward strand.
CAATCAAAAAGCATTTAAGAAATGCTTTTCCATGCGCCCAGGCACTGTTCTAAGTACTGGGCCTACAAAGAAAGTAAAAAACAAACAAACAAAAAAAAAAACATAGTCCCTACATCTTCATATGAAAATAACCATATATATATACATATATATGTATATATATATATATATCTGCAGGCCAGGTGGAAAGGGAAGAAGTTGAAGGTATATTTTTAAAACATTTATCCATACTGAATGTCTTCCTTACAAATTCAACTTAATGAATATACTACCCTGTCAATATATTTTCAGATCCTGTCAATTACTAGTCATTCTGCATTTATAACAAACTGTCATACTAAATTACCCAGAAAAAGTAATTTACTGTGGCCTAAAATGCAGCAAAACTAAAAATATTTTTATTTCCTCTACTTTTCTAATTCTTGGAAGGAAAGTGACGGGTTACAAGATAACCTCTGGAAATTTCTTAGCGTTTAGGATAATATCAGTGGCCAGAATCTTGCCATCCTGTCTCTAGGAGATCCTATGTAATTTGCCTCTCTCAGCCCTGCTTCTAGTTAAATCAACTTTCATTTCTACCACTACTGATGAATTATGATTACCTCCCCTTTTCCTCTGAATAGTTTCCGGAGGGCTTGCCTGTCTTGGTTAAAACAGATTGTGAAAAAGTGAAGAAATGATGCCTATTTTGTAAAAGTGGTTGAAAGGAGGAAGGACCAAAGGAGGAAACAGCTTAGAGGTAAAAGATGCCTTAGGGCGAACCATGTGTCTGTTTTTCTGTGTTCTATTCCACCTCTGTGTTGCCCAACAATTATCAGTCCAAGAAAACATGGAAACTTGTCAGAACATTGGCTTTTTCCTGTTCAGCAGAGCCCTGACAAGGTGTGTATGTGTGCACCTCAGGCAAGGTTTGCCATTTGGCTCCCTGCAGAATTCATGGCCAAAGAAGAGATGGGCTTATAGAAGCATTTTGAATATATAAAGTTTAAAAGTTTACATACAAATAAACCCAATTCAACTAAAATTAATAGAAACATGGGGAATAGGGGACAGGTTTTTTGGCAGCAAATTTTCCTAGTAAGGTCTCATTTCTAGGATATATAAGAAATTGATTCAAACTTATAAAAATAAGAGCCATTTCCCAATTGATAAATAGTCAAATGATATGAATAAGCAGTTTTCAGGGGAAGAAATCCAAGCTATTAAGAGGCACGTGAAAAGACATTCTAGATCACCAATAGAGAATTGCAAATTACAGCTTTGAGATTCTAGCTTATATTTATCGGATTGGCAAAGCAGACAAAAAAGGAAATGAGAAGGAGCTATGGGAAAACAAGTACCTTAATGCACTAATGGTAGGGCTGTGAACTACTTTAGCCATTCTAGGAAGCAATTTGGAATTATTCCCCAATTTACACATGTCCTTGGAAACAGGAATTGCCCATCAATTGAGAATTGGTTGAACAAATTAATTATGGCATGTAAATGTGATGGGATATTATAAGAAATGATGAAAGAGATGGTTTCAGAGAAACCTGAGAAGACTTATATGAACTTATGCAAAGTAAAGTGAGCAGAATCAGGAGAACAATTTTTTACAATGATATTGTAAAGACTAGCAGCTTTGAAAGATTTAGGAGCTCTGATTCTTACAATGACAAGCCATAGTTCCAAAGGATAAAAGGTAAAACAGGCTACCCTTGTTACAGGTGTGATAGATTCAAGAGTACAGACTGAGGCATGTTTTTCTGGACAAGGCCAATGTAGGAATGTATTTTGTTTTTCTATACATGTTTCTAATAGATTTTGTTTTTCTTGCTCTCTCATTGGGGGAAGGGGTGAGAGGAGAGTTCAGAGGAAGAGAAGGAAACTCTGAAAATAAAATTGAATTTAAAAACAATTTAAATTTTATTCACAATTTGATACTAACTAGGTAATGTAGGCAAAGTATTTTGTAAACAATATCTAAATGGTAACTTCATTTTCTCATTCTCGTCCTTTTCAATGGCATTCAGTTAGAAACATTCTGGAACAAGTCATACTGTCTTGCTATTCTTCATATTTAGTGTTTTATGCATTTGTGATAAAATAACTGCTTTTTAAATTATTGTTTTGTTATTTTCTAGATGCTTTACTATATCTCAAGGAAATAGCATAAAATTAACTATCATATGGAGAGAAACCTTTGGGCATGAAATCTGTCTCTTATTGTTTCTCCTTGCATGTGGCAGGGTAGGCAGGTGCCCATCTTATTTATCTTATACCTTTAACAACCCCCCTCTAACTCTCACAGCTTTCCTTTTGAAGTAGCCAATGTCTTACTTTGTATTTTTAGAGGGGTTCCAGGGAGAGCTTCCTGACCAAAAAAAAAAAAAAAAAAATCTCCCCCAATTAGGTGTCACACTTGAAAAATTCCACTATTAAAGATTCATTCTCACTGTCCTCTTCTGGCATCCACCAGTGAAACCCAATATGCCTGGGAAGTTTAACACATTAAGCTCTTATCAGATAGCTATATTTTTTTAATTATCTCATTAGTCTACCAAACAAACAAACAAACAAAAAGGCAAATCAAAAATATATCTATGATAGTTTCCATATATTTTTAAAAAGGTCTTTAATTTATACCCATCATAAATTATGCTGGCGCTTATTCTTTGATAGATATTACTTTACATATTAAGAAAAGATATATTTGTTTCTGTGCTTTCTGTTTTTTTTTAAATAGAAATGGATATTGTACCTTCTCAAAAACTTTTTCTACATCTATTAATTTTTTTTAATTCTTCTTGTCAGTTATTTTTAGTTTTCCTAATACTGAAGCAGTATTATATTGATTTTTTTTGTACTTATTATTAATATGTCAGTTATTTTTATAGCTTCCCTAATATTGAAGCAAGCAGTACTATATTCCTGTTATTAAATTCAATTTGGTTTATGTGATATGTTATGTTGTGATATGTTGCTATAGCCTCCTTGCTAATATTTTATTTTAAATATTTGCATTAGTGTTAATAATAAGCATTTGTTAAGTACCTGCTATGTTCCAGGCACTAGATTGAATTCTAGAAATCCAAATATTAAAAAAAAAAGAAAGAAAGAAAGATAGTCCTTGCCTTCAAGGAGCTTACAATCTAATGGAGGACACACCACCACCACCACCACCACCACACACACACACACACACACACGAAGGCTGGAAAGGGCAGGGAGGGGAAAAGATACCCAGCTGAGAGTAAGGGAATGTGAGGATGCACAAGAAGGGAGGTGGTCAGGGACAGCATGGTGAAGAAACCAAAGGAATCCTAATTAATTAAATGAGTGTAGTCCATGGGAAATGAGATGTCTAAGGAGAACATTACTATTCATTAAGGATATTAGTCCATACTTTTCTTTTTCTTTTTTTCTTTTTCGTGGCTTAAGTAAAAAGTTCGCATTTTGTGTGGTAGAAGGAATTTTGCAGGACTCTTTTCCTCATTTTTTTTCAAATAACTTATGTAATATTGGAATTAAATGTTCTTTAAATGTTTGATGGAATTCACTTGTAAATCCATCTGGTCCTAGTTTTGGGGTTTTTTTTTTGTTTTGTTTTGTTTTTCTTTGAGGGTTCATTTATTTTTTTTTATTTTAAGTCTTCTATTTCTTGTTTTGTTAATTTTGTTAATCTAGGTATTTTATATTTGTATAAAAGTACATTTAGATGCTCATTTTTATGGTCATATATTTAAGTGAAATGGTTCCTAATGATTTTTTTTTTATGGTGGTTCGTTCATTTTCCCTCATTTCTTTTTTTCTTGGTAATTTGGTTTTCTTTTTTTAAAAATTAAGTTAGCTAATGTTATTTTCTATTTAATGTTTTCCCCCACCAAAAAAACCACACACAAAAACCCAATTCCTAGTTTTATTTATTAATTAGGTAATTTTTATCTTTTAACTTTTAAAATCTCTTCAGGATTTCTTTTAATATTTAATTGGGGTGTTTAATTTGTTGGTTTTCCAATTTTTATAGTTGAATACCCAAATCATTGGCCTACTCTTTCTGCTATTGACGAAAATATTTAGAATTAGGAGAATAGAGGAAACTTTGAACAAATATCCTCAATTTTCACAGTGAAATCAGAGGCAAGGTTTTCAGCTGAAAAGGTGGGAAAGGGGAAGCCATGAGAAGTTTGAGAAGAAATGAAAAGGTTTTTTCCTAGCTTTCTTCAGCAGCCCATCAGTAGGAATGAAGGGTGGTGGGAGTAATCCAAACTGAGGCTGGGAGGACAAGGTTAGTAACAGGATTAAGGGGAAAGACTCCAGTGAGTTGAACTAATTCACCATCGAGTAAAAATGGAAAAGGGAGGAGAGGGAAACCAGTATAGTAAATGCTAATTAAACTTAGCTGAATAAATTATATTAGCTGAAAATCCTGGGGTGCCCAGCCCTGAAGCCTTGTGAGCTGGATTGCTTTCCAAGGATATCCCTCAACCTCTCCATGTCCTGAGGGGATTTAGTAACTTTTTGCCCTAGAAGCAGCAGGTGACTCAGTGGGAAGGAGTGTGGGAGCTTAAAGTCAAGAACCGAGTTTGAAGATGGCCTCAGACGTTAGCTGTGGGACCTGAACAAGTCAGCTGACCTCCTAAGCAAAGAGGTCCAATGACATCGTGATGTTGGGTCAAGGTACCTATTGATCAGTCCACTATGAATTGGGAAGGCTCTACCGCAGATGGGGCACAAATGATCGGTCCACTGGAACCTCTGGGCCTGGGAAGTCCCCCAATGTGCACATCTCACATTCTCTTTGTGCTCCTTCCATTCCCTTTGCCCCTAGAGCACAGCACTTTCCTGGACATGGACATACCATGCTAGAGTCTCCCAATAACGACCCCGAGAGTGTCCTTGTACTTTTTACCTTTTCTTCTGACCTGCGTCTTTAACCTCTGTGTGAGTGTTTGCCTGTGGAAGTGAGTTTCCTTACCTTTAAAATGCTTATAATACCTCACAGGGTCATTGTGGGTTAATATACATACATATTTTTTTTTGGTATATTGAGTTAATATGCATAAATTACATATTATATTGAGGTAATATAATTGAGTTAATATATGTGTTATGTATTAATAAATTAGTACACAGAAAGTGATTTGCAAATCTTAATGTGCTATATAAATGCTAGCTTTTATTATTATTAAACTGGGCACCCAACCTACCATTGCACCTTGGGGTTGGGTGAGTCACTTCAGGATATATGCTATCCCTTAAACACCCAATTGGAACATTTCTTCCACCTCAGAATCCTCAAGTCCTGGCTCTTCTTTTTCTTTTTTTTTAAACTTTTTTTTTTCCTGAGGCAATTGGGGTTAAGTGGTCACACAGTTAGGACGAGTTAAATATCTGAGGGCAGATTTGAACTTAGGTCCTCCTGACTTCAGGGCTGGTGCTCTATTCACTGGTCACCTAGCTGCCCCAATGACTGCTTAAAGCATTTCTTTTTTTTTACTGAATCCAGGAATTTCAAAGGAACAAGGTGCTGCCTCTCAAGAAGTGTTATCCACTTAGAAGAAACCCTTAGCCTGTGCTAGCTTCCTTCCTAGGTAACATAAAAATGATATATTATTATATTATATTGTATGTGTATATATATAAAACTCATCACCCAGACACTGCCCACTTTTTGATTCCCTCCAGAGCTCTGAGGGTGGGGTTCATGAATTGTATATTGGGAGGTATTCACTTTTTCTTTGCCTCAATTTGCTCCCTAGCCTTAATCACAGAATGGTGATTTAGACAATTGGAGACCTGTTGAAGACCTTAGCTTAAAAAGGCCCAGGATTCCTGCTGTATCCAGGGCCACCTCTATTGGTCCTGATCTACATCTGGCCACTGGACCCCTGTGACTCTGGAGGGGAAAGAGAGGCAGGGGACCTGGCCCAGCCCTCCCTCACTTAAGTCCAATTCACTAGTGCATCATGGCATCCCCTCCCTGAGGTCATGGTCCTCTTCCAGAAGGAAGGACAAGCAGCAACTCCACATGCTCATTCTAGTTATTCTATGACATACACTTCCTGAAGAATTTAGAATCATCTTTTCTTCAAGAAGATTTCAGTCTGCTTGAATAGACCTAGCACAGTATAGAAGTGAATATTCAGTAACGATGATAATACCTAGACCATACCCCCAACCTTTCCAATGGAAAGTACAAAGATCATTCATTACATTTCAGGTTCTCTTGCCCTCACTTTGCCTGGTGTTTATTATCCAATTATTTTCTGAATAGTTAACAGAGCTAATATTTATCTCTCTTTCCTCTTCTTCTTTAGCACTGATGTGCTTTCTCATATATAGAAAACATTTTTCAAACATTTTCCTCCAAATATACATCCTAAGAGATCAAGACCAGGATGAATAACTTTTATTCCTGCCCATTAATATTTGAATCTTTTCTATGTGGGCTATTGTAATTGATTGCACCCCACCAGTATTCCAAGTGAAGTTATTTTTTTTATTTAAAACAAATGATCAATAAATGTAATAATCATATTTCAATTTGTTCACTACAATAGCAAATTTCTTGTTCCCCAGGTCCATTGGTTGAAGATTCAGTAAAATTCATTTCTTGCTGCTTTTTTGAATGTTTATTGACATTTATTAAATACTCAAGAATAGACAAGGAATCCTACTCCCTCCTTTTCAAGTGTCTAATGCTCTCCCAAAATTACAGGTCAAAGGCATTGTCATGGTACCTCCTCAGAACAGTCTGACCAATGGTATTAACTGACCAAGTGTATATTGCCAGGAGAGAAAACAGCTTGCATCTGAAGTAAGGATATCTTGTTTCATTAGCAGCTCTATGTTTGAGTGATATTAGAGTCAAGATCTGTCTCTTAGCAGAAGAATATAAAAAAGGCTAATTTGGAACAAAAACAGCTGTTCTTGTTCTACACACTCCCTCCTCCCTGCCTCCATTAGAAAGACCCACTGAAAAGAAAGACAGTTAATCTAATCCCTTTAATGCCAAGGTAGTCTGATATGTATCACTATTTAAAAAGGCCACAGTTACTAAATCTCTCTATTAAAGTGCTCTAGTACTTTAATCTTCTGCCCCCAGGAGGACTTCCTGATTTTCACTTATGACTGCTTTAATTTTGTAATTCCTGCCATGCTGCCCAGTCTAGAGACTTCTTTGTTTTTACTACAGAATACACTAGAAAAGTACCAGAGTTGTTAATCTCCTGTGTCTCAATAATATCCCAGATTTCTATAAAGCTTTAAGGTTTACAAAAAAATCCTTTCCTCACAACAATCCCATGAAGTATTTAGAAATTTTGCAGATGAGGAAACTGAAGCTTTCACAGCCAGTAAGTGCCAAAGACATGATTTAAAATCCAACTCTATGGATTCTAAAGACCAATATTCTTTCTTTTTCTTTTCTTATTAAAGCTTTTTATTTTTCAAAACATATGCATGTGAACTGATGCTAAGTGAAATGAGCAGAACCAGGAGATCATTATATACAGCAACAAGAAGAATATACAATGATCAGTTCTGATGGACATGGCTCTCTTCAACAATGACAAACCAATTCCAGTTGTTCAGTGATGAAGAAAGCCATATACACCCAGGGAGCAGCCTGTGGGATCTGAGGGTGGACCACAACATACCATTTTCATGCTCTCTATTGATGTTTGCTTGCATTTTGTTTTCCTTCTCAAGTTTTTTTTTCTTGTAGATCCTATTTTTCTTGTACAGGAAGATAACTGTAAAAATATGTATATACACATATTCGATTTGTCAAGTATTTTAACATAATTAACATGTAGTGGACTTCCTGACATCTAGGGGAAGGGTGGGGACTAGGGGGGAAAATTTGTAACGGAAAGCTTTGTAAGGGTCAATGTTGTAGAATTACCCATACATATGTTTTGCAAATAAAAAGCTTTAAAAAAAACCCCAATATATGCATGGACAATTCTTCAACATTAGCCCTTGCAAAACCCTGTGTTCCAATTTTCCCTCCCTTCCCCCACACCCTCCCTTAGATGGCAAGTAGTCCAATATATGCTAAACAGACCAATATTCTTTCAATCCCATCTCTTTGGGATTTCATTCCTTGACCATCTTTCCCAGTCATGGATGTCTTTGGTAATGTCTTTTTGACTACTTTTTATGTGTAGTTCATCCTTTGTACTGTACTGCAACCTATAGATGTCCATCCTGGTTTTTCCACTGCCCTCTTGGTTGCATATGATTTTGATTCTTCTGAGATTATAATGTCTCCTGATCCACAACCATATAATATCAATAAGAGAATATTGATTTTTGTAGCAACAAGCAATATGAAATTGATGAAAATGTTATGCCATTTCCCAAATAGAATCCAATGTATTATCTTATTACTAAACTAATTTCTGGGCTTGTTATTCATTTGCAATACCTTCTCTTTCTCCCTCTCCCTCCTTCTCTCTCTCTCTCTCTCTCTCTCTCTCTCTCTCTCTTTCTCTCTTCTTTTCTCTCTCTGTCCCTTTCTCTCTCTCTTTGTCTCTCTCTCCCCCCTTCCTTCCCTTTCCCTCCTCCTTCTCCCCTCCCTTCCCCTTCCCCCCCTCCTTCCCTTGCTCTTCACCCCCACTCTTCCCTTGCTCTTCACCCCCACTTCAGAACATTGATTTTATTGGTACAGGGAACAAGTAGGAAACTCCTCTTACCAGTGCAGAACTGTACCTGTTCTACAACTTATAGTCTTCGACAGTTGCCTAAGGATATTGAAAGGTTAAGTGACTTGCCTGGGTTGCACAGGCATCAATTAAAAGAATTGATGCATCATCTGCTATTACAGGACTCTTGAGGGTAAGAGAGCAAGCCAAAAGGAACCTCCCACCTCTTATTTTTCTCAACCTTGTAATATAAAATTTTCAGCTGTCTAAGTGAATCACAGCCCCCTTTTTCCTGTTCTTTCAATGTCATCTATCTTAGCACAGGCCCTCTTCTCTCCTCTCCCTTCCCTTCCTTCTGTCTATATATAGGGTATCATACTCTTACCTGTGAGTGCTCTACCCAAAGGAATGTAAATTTTGATTGCTGAAACCTAAGGTATCTTGGGGTTTATAGGCTAGGACCATGACTTAAGTGAAATCACTGTGGCTCTCATTTATTGACCAACTATTATTTGGGCCTTGATTGGCTCAAAGTAAATATAAACAGCAATTATTTCTGTTTTGGCCAGAAACCCTAAAGGTTTCTATTCCCCTCCCAGATTGATAAAGCTATATTTCTATATACATACATACATACACACATAGCTATATCTATAAATCTATGTGTTTTAATAGTTTTTTTTTGTTTGTTTGTTTTGTTGTTTTTTTTTTTTTTTGCCTCATTTCTTACCTAGCCTTAATCATTGGGTGTATCCATCCAGGGCCATCTCCTGTCGTCCTGATCCATACCTTGCCATTGGACCCAGAAGGCTCTGGAGGAGAACTCGAGGCAGGTGACTTTGCACAGCCTCCCTCACTGAAATCCAACTCACTTGGGTGTCATGGCAACTTCTCCCTAATGTCATGGTCCTCTTCCAGAAGGAAGGATAAACAACAATCTCAATTCTACCCTTCCTATGTTCCCGTCTAATTCTGTTCAGTGTTCTACTATGTCCTTCAGAATCCTCCTTTTATTGTTAAACTTCATTTCATTTTAGACTTCTTCCTTTTAGGCTATTTTTATATTCTGGCATTTATGGAGAAGAAATTTCTCCCAGAAAATATGGTTGTCTTGGCCATCTGATTGCACCTTGTATAATGCATGACACCCTGATCCTGGAGGAATTGCACATTTCTTGTTCCCCATTGCCATTTGCAGACCCTTCCTCTGCAACTCCACTCAGCATCCTCTCCTCCTCTGAATTTTACTCTGTCCAAGATTATCACTCAATCCAGACTCTGCTGGTAGTTATCTACCAGCTTTTAGATCACTCTGTTTCCTCAAGAAGTTCAGAATTTGACTGACCATCACCCCTCTGAGGGCTTTGATTTCCTCCCTTCCCAATCTTGATCCCATATATAATCAGTTCATTATTACACTGTCCTCTTCTCTTTAATCTCTTAGTCTCTACTAATGCCTTGCAAAACTCCAGCCCTAAATTACAGAGGTTCTATGGACATGCTTAGGAACGATGGTCATGTAGCTATTCAGATTGAACCCATATATACATTTGTGTTATCTGCTCTCAACTGAGTTCTCATTATAGCAAAGCAATGTTTTTTATTCCTTCCTATTTAATTATTCCTCGCATCAGCTTTATCAAATATGTGTTTTCCCCCTCAAAAATCCCACTTTCCCCATACACTCCAACCAAATCTGTATTTTGGGAATATTAGAGGCATGGGGGCCACTTAATAGGCTTTTGTGGTAATTAAGACAAGAAGTGATGAAGAGTTAGAACTAAGGTAGAAGCTGCATAGAACTAAGATGATGTTGCCTTGAGGTTAAGTCCCAGCCAAACCTCTTTTGGAATAGAATTTTACTTGATAAAGATATTAGCTTCCCCGTTTTTGTTACTTGTTACTTCTTAAAGTGGGGAAATAGACACAGTTCTTTTCTAGCCAAGAAAGTAATAAGAAATTACAGCTTTTAAGATCTTTTTAGAATAATGTACACATGATCAGCTATGTACTAGCCAGCATGGAAGTAAGATTAGAAGGTGAAATTGTTGATTACCAAAGAGGCAAGTTAAATAAGAAGTCCTACTTATATTTCTGTGTGCACTTTTGACAGATTATAAAATTGCATTTTTATGAAAACTGGAGAAAAGATCCTTTCTCAATCTGGTTAACCCAAGGATTACTATGAGCATCTTGAACCTAGATGTAACATAAGGATAAACTGGATTTTAGTACATTATGTGCAAACAAGAATGTGTCATAGCTAAACTACAAAATATTTCTCCCAGGATGTCAAAATTACTAAGGAAATCTCAGAATACTCTATCTAGTTCTGAAGAACATGACTTGAAAAAGATGGAAGGCTTGGGAAAGGATTCAAGAGACACTGCTGTAAAGGGATGAAAAATCAGGCCTAGGAATAAAGAAAAGTTAAAGGAATTAGAATTATTTACCCTCTTGTCTTTCTGACGATTCCTATTTCCCTTTCTTTTCCAGTTTTCTTCTCTTTTTCTAGGCTGCAGGACATTCAACCAGCTCTCTCCAGTTTTATATTCATCTCTAGGGAAGCGTCATGCCATTGGAATGTAACCAGACAGGAGCCATGAATCTTACTTTTTTTTTTTTTTTTTTTGTAATGATGACAAAAAAGTGGGGAAGAGAATAGATAAGAAGAGTTAGGAAATAAGAGGTAAGAGAAGGAGGGTAAAAAAGGAGAGAGAGGAGAGGAGAGAGCAAAAAGAAGAAAAAGAAAAGCAATAGAAGGGAAGAAAAAAAGGAACACAGATTTAATAAGTTAGATCTTCATCTTCTAAAAATGTGAGGGCCTTTATGACTTCTGAAAATTCTAATACAAAGATTCCTCAACTACAAAAGTTTTCATTCAAAGACCTTTTTAAGGGAGGCGAAGGACATGACCAGGAGTTTTACAATTAGCCATTTAAAGATCTATTCTTTTTAAAATAAAAGTATTTTCTTTAGAAGTTTTTTTCTTTGACTGTCTTCTTTTCTTCACTAAGTTTGATGGGGGAAAAATTACCACTGGAAAAAAACTAAAAACTGAGTATGTGATACCCAGTTTTCAAATAGTGCTGTAGCTCTCCTGTACTCTCCACACTGTCCCCACTTCCATCTCTTAAAAAAGATAATCTCTCATAAAATCTATGAGTCCCTCCTAGACAAATTCAGCAACTTTTTGTCAATCTTCCTCAATAGATTTGTCATACAAAAACTGCTGGGAAAACTGGAAACTAGTGTGGAAGAAATTAGGGCTTGACCCACATCTAACACCACATACCAAGATAAGATCTAAATGGGTTCATGATCTGGATATAAAGAGTGATACTATAAGTAAATTAGAGGAATGTAATATAGTTTACCTCTCAGACCTATGGAGATGGAATAAATTTATGTCCAAAGAAGAACTGGAACTCTTAATTGAAAACCAGATAGATAACTTTGACTATATTAAGTTAAAAAGTTTTTGTACAAACAAAATCAATGCAGACAAGATTAGGAGGGAAGTAATAAATTTGGAAATCATCTTTACATTTCAGGGTTTTGATAAAGGTCTCATCTCTAAAATATATAGAGAATTGTCTCATATTTATAAAAATTCAAGCCATTCTCCAATCAATAAATGGTCAAAGGATATGAACAGACAATTTTCAGAGGATGAAATTAAAACTATTTATAGTCATATGAAAAGGTGCTCCAAATCACTGTTGATCAGAGAAATGCAAATCAAGACAACCCTGAGGTACCACTTCACACCTGTCAGATTGGCTAAAATGACAGGAAAAGTTAATGATGAATGTTGGAGAGGTTGTGGGAGGGCTGGGACACTGATGCATTGTTGGTGGAGCTGTGAACGGATACAGCCATTCTGGAGAACAATTTGGAGCTATGCTCAAAAAGTTATCAAACTGTGCATACCCTTTGACCCAGCAGCATTTCTATTGGGCTTATATCCCAAAGAAATCATAAAGGAAGGAAAAGGCCCCACATGTGCAAGAATGTTTGTGGCAGCCCTTTTTGTAGTGGCTAGAAACTGGAAATTGAATAGATGCCCTTCAGTTGGAGAATGGCTGAATAAATTATGGTATATGAATATTATGGAATATTATTGTTCTGTAAGAAATGACCAGCAAGATGATTTCAGAGAGGCCTGGAGAGACTTACATGAACTGATGCTGAGTGAAATGAGCAGAACCAGGAGATCATTATTCACGGCAACAACAATACTATATGAGGATCAGTTCCAATGGACATGGCTCTCTTCAACAATGAAGTGTTTCAAACCACCTCCAATTGTTCACTGAAGAAAGCCATATACACCCAGAGAGAGGGATGTGAAATGTGGACCACAACATAACATTCTCATACTCCTTGATTGATGTTTGCTTACATTGTGTTTCCTTTATCTGATATATCGTTTGTGTAGATAAGATTTTTCTTGCACACCAATGATAAGTTTGGAAATATGTATACATATATTCGATTTGCCAATATTTTAACATAATTCACATGTAGTGGATATCCTGCCATCTAGGGGAGGGGTGGGGAGTTGGGGGGAAAAATTTGTAACGGAAAGCTATGTAAGGGTTATTGTTGAAG